>JAACNH010001339.1:0-83000 GCA_019447015.1 Hymenochirus boettgeri | reverse complement strand
ATAAAGCCACAGTCTGTCGAAGGCACCAAGCCAATGACATTTGAGCATTCATATATTTTCATAAACTTTGAACAATGTCAGTGAGACACCTCTTCAATCTTGGCCACACAACACTAGGGTATTCAATCTTTCTTTAGTCAAAGACAGAAAATTTAAATATCAACATAATGTTATTAATGTAACAGTTTGCATAGTATTTTGCTTTGATTGTTACAGAACAGATGTATAACATATACACAGTCGGAATTCGCATTTGCAAACTAGTACCAAATATTTATTTTTCAAGACGGGGGAAAGTTCCTTAATTGTGAATAATGAGAGGGAAAAGAAAAGTTTTCTGGCATGCATAATACCTTAACAAACCTGTCACCTTTTACTCTAAGATAGATTTCTCACTTATGGCAGTACTTTTGTTAGGTAATTAAATGCTTAATTTGCTTTCTTAGCCAATAGTTTTACTGGGTAATATTAGATTTAATCCATTAAAAAGTACCTTGTATGAGTGCAGTAGGAATGCCCCTTTAGCATTTAAACATACTTTAATATATAAAGTGTATGATTTATATGTGTATTTGTAATAACCCTTTAAATATGTTCCCCTAATTGGTGAGTTTTGATTATGGCCATATTTGATTAACCAATGATGCAAAACAGGTGCTAATGATTATCATTTTCATATGTGATCTTAAAACTGGATGAGATACAGCCACATTCTGCTACCATTGTGAAGTTGTACAAGTTTTCCTGTCATATTTCACATTTTATGGGGCCCAGAAATGTTCGTTCATTATTTTTTTCTCGGCTTTTTCTAATGTTTTGGTCAGATCAGTAGCACTTTCACTATTTAATTGTAATGTTACCTTGAGCCTTCTTTTAAGCACAGCAACAAGACAATTATCTCATATACGCGAGTATAAGCCGACCCGAGTATAAGCCAAGGTACCTATTTTTGCCTGAAAAATTTGGGAACCATGATTGACTCGAGTATAAGCTGAGGGTTGACCACTACTGCCTTCTGATTCTGAATTGTTGCACTTTAAATGGACAGAAGAATTCCAATACAGTAGCCCCATACAGTAATAGCCAAATCCAGTATGGCTTTTACTGTATTGGACTACTGTATGGGAATTCTGCTGTCCATTTAAAAGGTAACTAAAGCCTCAAAACAATACAGAAACAGAAGGCAATATTTTGAACAATAGATACTATCCTTCTGAGGATAGTATATATATAAAGCATTTGATTCCTAATGCTTAGAAATATAAGCAGATACTTATCCATCATACACTAACATTAGGCAAGTGTATGTTTGGCAGCATAGCAAGAAGTCCCGCTCCTAGACGGCACCGCAGCATGTAGCCTGTCCCGGAGTTCGTGTCTACACGGCCCCAAATATGCCAATAGCATAGACTCCAAAGGAAACGAACAGCACTTCCTGTTCCGGTGCTGTTCGTTTCCTTTGAAGTGTATGTTTGGCCCCAAATTTATTTGCAACAGGAAAACCACTCCAAACATACAGACAATGTACCTAAGAAATATCTTCAGCATTAAGTAGAACAAGGAGTCCTGGAAGTTATGATCAGGCCCAGAGAGAGCAACATCATCAAGTGTGTCTGGGATTACATAAAGAGACTGAAATTGATTTATCTATTTTCTGTTCATTTACTTTGCATTGCTAATTGATAAATCTATTTAAACTTCTTTTTGTGAAAGCATTCTTAGTTTACACCATTTTTTCATACCTGCCTCAAACCTCAAATCCCCATACTGTAATAAGCACAGAATCTTTAAATGAATGCAAAAACTACATTATTACAATTTCATTTAAGATATTATCTACCTTACTCCCATAGAACTACCCTAAGCTGCATAGAAGGTTGTGTTTTGTGGAGCTGCAATGACATTAATTCTACCTTTATTATCATTTCCTGAACATAAATGCCTGAAATACCTCATTATTCGGCTTTTGCTCTTATCTATGCACTACCTACTGTTTCAATTGTTTACTACTCTGTTCAGGATTCTGTTAGTTGAACAAAACCCTGCAACTACTGTAAAAAACGACTTTGGCGACTACTGGGGCACCATTTTTAACGATAAGAACTTTTATTGAATCTCCCTGTATGTCTCTAGTCTAGAGATATCTGTTGTATTTCCCCAGACTTTCCTTCCTTTATTTCCAGAATAGAAAGGGGGCTATAACCAAAACTCTCCCTAACCTATTTGGTCCCTTGGTGATTATTAACAAGCCCACAAAGTCCTAATGTCCATGTGTAAACCTTCAGTGGTATAATCTCTGTCATTGAAAAGAAAAGGTCAAAAAGGGATAAACCCTAGTCCATTTGGGTAGATCACAGTTTAAAGACCAAAACAGGGCTACATAAATGAATATGATTTGCATAGATGATCCAACATGCTACTAAACAATGGAAAACTATATTTGTGCAGTAATTGACAGCTTTCCAAATCCTCCCACAGTCAGTGTCTTAGACACTCCTCCTATCACTGAAAACGGCAACAAAGTAGAAGGACCATGTTGCATATTTTGCAAATGCAATTTAACTGTAAATGAGGAAATAGTGATGGGTGTACTCCCATTGTATTAGTATGTATTAGTGTTTTACTATGATCATTTAAAAGAATTTGAATATGCATAAGCTCCAGTCATTATTTCTATTTTTATTTGAGACATTTGACTGAATGTGTAGCTTATGTACTAAATATCGTCATTATTAACACTACAGTGGTTTTCAGCAGGTTGTTATTATTGGCATACGTAAACGATGATTGACAGACAAGTATTTATCTGTTAGTAGACTTAGTTTAATATTGCATCTTAAGTAAAACTGTTTTATATAGTACATCATGTTTTTAGTATAGTTTTTGAGTATATGATACAAAATATCATGTGGCACATTTAAGGATGCGCTATAGCGCATAAAACAACTTTTTTTCTATTTTAAATCTATATATTATTCTGAAAGTTGGGTAAAATACTCTAACTACCCATTTTGCAATATAATAGGTTCCAGTGCTCTTAGGAGGAGATGGAGCCGATTGAGGGAGCAAAGAATAAATGTCAGCTGCTTCACGTTTGACAGCTCACAGCTACTGTTATATTCTATGTATGTATGTATATATTTATATATCACTACTTGGGGACATACACTATTAGAATACAAAAAGCTGTACAAGGGGGACAATAAATAAATACATAAATATATAAATAAGTAAGTATGCGCATCATGAAATGTACAAGTGCTTAAAACATGTAACATGAGGGAACAGGTCCCTTACCCGTAAAGCTTACAATCTAATTAGGTGGGTAACTTACAGATACATAGGAAAGGGTAGAAGTACCATAATAATTACTGGCGCAGTGTCAACAGTATTGTGCTGTGCTGTGTTTAGAGAGATAGGATGAGAGGTTAGATTTAAACTTGTTTATTGAGGTTTCTTGCAAGTATGAGGTAAGATACGTCCTAGGATATTAAAGATTTAAAATTGCAAAAGTTGTTTTGGGCACTATAGAAACAAACCTGTTAGGAGGCTCTAATCCTATTACATATGCTACAAATATATATTTTATTATTTAATTAAACAAACTCTGCTCTTACAGTAAAATATTGTAATGTACACGGGAGCTTACCAATCAAGGTTTAAAAGAGATCTATAGTGTATAAAGTTTTTTTAAAAATGTAGCAGAACCTTCTTATAACCCTACCTCTCTGCCCCAGGTACTTCCCCCTTTTTAAAAAGTTAATTTA
Source organism: Hymenochirus boettgeri (assembly GCA_019447015.1). Taxonomy (NCBI): domain Eukaryota; kingdom Metazoa; phylum Chordata; class Amphibia; order Anura; family Pipidae; genus Hymenochirus; species Hymenochirus boettgeri. The sequence goes on along the minus strand of JAACNH010001339.1, from coordinate 79,233 downwards.
TCATTTAAATTAGAGGGTTCTGTTGTAATAGAATTTGAGCAGAATTATTGTAGTGGGTAGTTCCACTATATTAAAATGATGTGACCATATAACATTTTTAGTAAGACAAGACAATATCTAGCAAGAATACAGGTATTTAACTTCCTTTCTCAATGTACACAGTTTGAAAAAAATGATATAATGGTACCCAGTGTGAAATTGTAGATGTGGACTGCTTGGGTGTATGCAGCCACACAAATGAGTTGTAGTGTAGGCTGGAGGAAAAGTCAGGTATGGAAAGAATTTGTCTAAGGTAACAAGATATTGTTACATGCTGGGCTTACATCTCAGAAGCCTATAGGCACAAAAAGCCTGGTGTCCTAAACCATACCCATTTTTACATGTTAGGGGAAAAACTGAATATATATAATGTTAAAATCTGTAAATATTTACCATAAAGCAGGGAAATGTCAGGTTCTTTTAAAACTTTATGCTCTGTAAATAAAAGTGCCACATTTACAATTTTGGTTGCAGTCAACAGATCTCGTGGCCACACACACAGCCCGTACAATTGGTACTGTGTGCACTATCACTTTGAATAATTTGCTGCTCAAATTAAATAGCAAGGCAAGTTATGAACATATCTCCCTTATAGTAAAAGACACACTAGTGAGTATTAATAGCTAAAAAAGAACCCTAGCTACAGTATACTTAAAATAGTTTGAATTGTACTTTGTAAAATCATTGTTGAGCATTTTTTTATTTAGTATTTTGATGTCACCTTTTTTGTCCTTGTGGAGAATCTCTATGGATAGGTTTGCATTTTCCCATCATACCAATGGAAAAGATTCTCCCAAGGGTAAAGAGTAGTGTGTGAAATATATATCCATAAGAAGACATTTTGTAGCACTATAATTTGCTTGTATGACACATCTTGTCAGAATTACAGATGTATTGGGATCATTAGAAAATGCATTTTTTTTATTAAAGATTGATTGTTTTCACTAAGAAGGTTCTTTAACTCTGTGAAAATCTTCCATGAGCTCAAAATATTTTTGTGTTGCTGATTGAATAATTTGATTATACTTGCAGATCGTCACTAATATGTTTGTTCTTTACTTCCAAAAAAGACACTAAGATTGTGGTTTCTATTTCCGCAAATGTCAAAGTTGCTCATTTGAATAATAAATCATATTAAGGTAGGTTTGCCTTATTAAAAAGAAGTTTTCCTGATATAATTATTTTGTATTGTGTATGATTTATTTACAGTTTATATCCGTAAAACAATAATGCTTTCGTCCTTCAGCATATTTTTCAGAACTCTGGTTGTGTTTATTTTTTGAAACACAGATTCTCCTTTTGCAAATACACTCTAACCCTTTTATCGCTGAACTCTTAGTGGCAGAACCACAGCTTTCCTACTAAGTAGCAATTTGGAAAGGTTAATGCCAGTTTATGAGCTTGGGTATGATTGCATAGGTGGAACCAGTGAAAAAATAGCAGACTTTGGAAAGAAACTGTTTGAGAAATTTCATCTCATCCATATTAGTGTTTGATTTCTTAAGTCCGTATTCTGCAACTTTCTTTTTCTTGTCTCCAGGGCAAAAAAATTTACTGTATCAGTGCTTTTATGTCACAAAAATGAATTGAATTCTTACCCTTTAGTGCAAATAACAATAGACAGAATGGTAACCTACTGGAAAACAAATAGACACCCCGTCCCTTTTGGGGATTCGGTGAGGTTCAGAAAGATGGAGCTGACGGTGGAGAGGTGGCAGATAAAAACAGACTGAAGCAGGAAAGAATCCTGCGGTCATTTATTACCATGCCATCTTCATAGTGTTTGCTGAACCAAGGTGCAGTGTAATGATTCAGACAAATGATGTTAATAATAATAGCTGGCCCTTGGCAAAGGGAGAATACCTAGTACGGCAGTATGCGAACTAATCAGATTTTCTAAAAATTGTCTCAGAAGGACAAATTTGTATTTTGCTTATTCTTTTTTTTTACCTAGGGTTCCCTCTGGATTTGTTGTCTTTTAAAGAAAACAAAGCCATCCAAGAACAATTTTGTTAAAGGAAGTGTGTATGAAGACATTTATTTTAGCTGATGTTTTGCTCATAGATAGACTTTTTCTTGTCGCTGGATTAGATCAGATTCTTCCGGTGTCAATTGTACTGTCTAACTCTTCTGGAATGACTTATTTTAATTTCTAATGGGTCTTTTGTTAGGGTAACAACACATTGTTTAGGTTGTCTACTGGTAATGTTATTTTTTGTTAAAAAATTACATTCTTAATCATTACCTCTGTTGAATTCCAACCCCATGCAGCCTATAGCTTGGTGGTAGCTGCATTTCTGCACGCTTAGCTTTCATGTGTATGTCCATATATGGAATTAAATGTAAAGTTTGGCTCATGAATGGCAGACATCAAGCAATATTATATTATAAATGTAATAAATCCCATCAATTTTCATATAAGTTTACCAAGTAATCTGCTAATAATATGAAATAAAAGCAAATCTATGCCAAGTGTCCTTGTAATAAATACTGTATCTAGGAAAATTGTCTGATGCAGCTTGTTTTTTTAAATCAATTTCTTTTGCTTGCTTTAAATAAAGTGTAACTTAGAATAATATGAGACCCATACAGATGTCTTCAACTCAGGACTCATTTTGTTCCTTTATTAATATTACCTCTCGTGTTTAATGAGGTTACCTACTTATTGCTTTGAAAGCTTAGATGGAGGGCATGTATTATATCTGAAAGGCAAAATGCCCGTCAAACTACAGCCCTTTAGTACAGCACAGCAAAACTCTGCCTGAGAACCTCTCTGTATATTGGCTGCAACCTCTTTACTATTGAATTATTGTTCTGAACAAAAAATGACAGTAAGTGATTAATGCATGTTTATTAATAAATAGGCTAACATAGAAAGATATTTTTGCGTGTGTGTGTGTGGGTAACTGCACTGAACACAGGTGCTTGGTACTGAACAGAAAGAATAATTTTCAAGTTTAAGGTACATGCCAGGGATATTATGCATACCCTCCTGTGTCTGCTAGAGGGCCCTGAACGGTAAGAGGGCCCACCACAACCTCTGCGATCAGCTGCTCATATACAGCTGATCGAGTGTATGAAGGAAACATACACACGACCAGCTGTTTAATAGATCGGACCTGAACATCCAGAACTGAACCTGAAGTTTGGGTCTGGTCTTTTAAACAGCTGATTGCGCATATGTTTGGGTCCGGTCTTTTAAACAGCTGATTGTGCGAATGTTCCCTTCATATGCACAACCAGCTGTTTAAAAACATGCCCCTGGTACATACCTATTACCATAGGTATACCATAATGTTTATTACATTTTATTTATTGCTTAGCTCATTTTCTGAAATTGTTAAACTAATACAATAGGGATTAATGTTTCACATACTTTTTTTTATGACATACAAAGCCTCTGCACTGATATTGACCCACTTAAATATTTTACTTGTATGATTGCAATTATAATATCCATCAGTGCTAAATGCATTAATGCTGCTAACAACAGAATCCTATTTCCTAAAATTTTATAAAGATACATTGAGCCTTCTTTATAGCTATAATTGTATTCACATCTAAAGGTACATAATTATAATGATGCCCTGTATCCATTTATTTTGAAATCACCACTAAAAAGGTATATTTTTTTTGAAATCCAAACACATTGGAATAGTTCACATATGTAAACAGTAGTGAGTTGTAAATGCACCACTTAAAGAAGATTCTGAGAAAGCTGAATAGAGTCACCTCAGTAGTGAAATTGCCACCATCGCCCTTTGAATCATTGGGAAATACATATAGATTGTATAGATTGTAGATTAACATATATGGTATTTTACAGTATATGCATAATCACATCAATGACTGCTATAAATGTAAGTGTGTATTTGGCATATTAATAAAACTATGCATGACATTATGCATTATGATATGTTTAGGCTAAAACACAGTTTTCCTGTGGCTTTTTAGCCAAGAATTGGCTGATTAAATAATGTAGAACTTGACTTACTAGTAATTTCCTACCAAGATATACCTCTGAGGAATGTATAAAATACAGCAAGTTCTGCAGTTATTTTCTTTTTCTCAAAATATTGGCTCAAACTTTGTACAAGGAGTCACAAAGCTACTTGGAAAGTTCTTTTTTTTTTTTTACTATGTGACAGAAGCACAGTGAGCATACTTATACCAGTGGCTTGTGGGGAAGAAATGGTTTAAAGTAACTAGGGGCATGAGTTTACACATTTGTAGCTCTTTTTAGAAATTAAAGAAGATGTCCACCCCTAAACTAAAACGTGCCACACTACTGGCCCCATTGTGTAGTGTTAAAAAAATCTTTACCTTTCTCCTCTGCTCCTTGTGGTTGTCCTGCAGTGCCTGATGAATGTCCAGAAAATAGAAGTATTGTGGAAGCACTCCTTAGGCTAAGTTACAATTACATTTTGCGGAAGTGCTAGTGATCTGGTCAAACATTTATACAAACAAAGAAAAGATAATCAATGCACGGTCCTGGGCCCTGTACAGTATCATATTATCTGCAGATAATAAGGGTAATTATGCCCCCCAGAAACTCCCCATCCCCTCTCTTAGTGATAGTGCCCAGGGTGAGTACCTAAACTGAAGGTCCTCATCCCTGGGTCTTACCTTATCACTCAGAACTATCCCTCAGAAACAGGCTTCTAAAGGCCAGCTCAGGAAATGCCCACTTCATTACCCCATATATAAAAAATGGGAAGACACGCTCTTTGTCTTAAGAATCCGACTTAGCAGGGCTCATTGTTAATGATAAAGTAAGACCCAAGGGTGAGGACAATGCGGTTTAGGTCCTCACCCTGGGTAGGATTAACTGATGGGAGTGATGTGGGTGGCCATAATTGCCCTTTAAGGCCAGAAACTGCGGGTTAAAATCATGTATATCATGTCTTTTTATGTAATTTCTACCTAAAATCACCACAGAAAGCGCTTTCAGTTTTACTTCATCCTCCCTTTAACACAGGTAGCCACAAAGGGGCCGATGAAATACTACAAAAGTAACGTCTTACCCAATTACCCAGTCAGGTAAGATGAAACTTTTTTCTAGTACATCGGCCTTGTACACCATTGTAGGAATGGTGTTAAGATTAGTGCAAAATTGTTGCTGTTAAAGTTTTGGAAATGGCGTGGCCAGCACACAATTACTGCAAAACCCAAGCTTACCCTATATTACATCGGGTAGCATTGGCTTTGCATTTTACCTTCACACTTTACTGTAGCTTGTAAGGGGACATCATTGTTATACTTGAAACACTTTTAAACCTGAATACATTTTGACTTTTGCATAAAATTTTCACCAACATTCTACTGATTAATATACCAATCAGTAGCCTGGCAGTTGGGAATGAAAATGTTGTGTTGGCTGAATCTCTAAACACATTCAAAAGTGGCTTAGATGTTTTCTTACAGCTAAAATATCCCTGTTTACAATTAATAACTGTTTACATCCTTGTTCAGTTTGGTGTACCGGTGAATTGGAGAAGTTGTACTTTTTGTTAAGTTGTGGATTTTGCACATAGGGGTTGAACTTGACGGATTTTTTGTCTTTTTCTTTCACTTCAAAACAGCATGTAACTATATAACCAATAGTACATTGGCAAATCAGTGCACAACCCAGACAAAATATCAGGATAGGTGATTGTGTGCACTTGGGGTTTTCAGTGAGTTTGTACGTACTTATTATTGTTATTGTGCATATATATAGCACCAACATCTTCCGTAGAGCTTTACAATGACATGTATACATTCACATCAGGCCCTGCCCTGAAAGAGCTTACAATCTAAGCACATGTATTTGACACATACAATCTATCAGTATGTCTTTATGATTGTGGGGGAAACTGGAGTGCCCAGAGGAAACCCACGCAAGCACGGGGAGAACATACAAACTACTTGCAGATGTGTCCAGGGGTGGATTCAAATTCAGGACCTCAGCGCTGCAAGGCATCAGTGCTAATCACTGAGCCAACGTGCTGCCCAATGGCCTTGAATTAACCCTATTATTATGTAACTGTATTCTTGCAATTGAAATGACTTTACTTCTATTTACTTTTCAGCTCCTACCAAATTTAGGACACCCATTTTTTTGTCAGTAGCACAAGGAAAGCAATAAAAAGTTAGTTTTAAGTCATTACTCCTTAGAATTGTGTTTTTTTAACTATAATTTGAAAAGGCTGTCTTTAGCCATATAATTTTATCTATGAACAAATAACTCTCCATTGTGTTCTGAGGCATGCTGTGAATTTTGTCTGTGACAAACTAAAGTAAACAAAAATCAAGGCTGTAGAATGTTAACCGTAAAAAATATTTATTCTTATTCTTAAGCAATAAATAATCTCTGACTGTGTAACATGCCAGCTCCTTGAGTCACCCATTTATACGTGCAATGCAGAAGTTAAAACTCGGCAGTAATATATCATTTGGAGGTAAAAATTATGTTGGCATGTGGGGAGTTTAGCATGTACACTTTGGATCTTTTTACTTGATTTGCTGTTTTCTTTCCTATAATTTTAGCTGTACAGTTTGTGCTGCCATTTAAAGCACAGGTTAAGTATTGTTGCAGGCCATTATACATCATTAAAGTAAGTAATATTCAGCTGTGGTAGAAGGATGGAAGCATTTCACTTGTAGCCACCTGGACATTTCATTTGTCATCTGGAAAGCTGCTAGAAAATTAGTTGTGGCAGGCCAGATATAATTTATAGCATGACACCCTGAAATTAAGTAATGAATCACACAATTTTGTCTGATTGGAGTTAATACATTTCTCCAGTCATATATTTTTGTAAAACAATAGCCTTTATTCAAAATTTTGCCAATGAAATGTAATTGTTTTTCACTATACTTGTAGCAAAGAGCCCTCTCTGTAGATATTGGTGAATGCACTTGTATTTATTTTATCTATGTGAGTTTTAGCAGGTCTAAATTAAGTTTTCCAGGCTGTAAGGAGACATTTACAGGCAAGTTATTCATGAAACATTGGTTTATTTTCTATTCTGTGTTTTGCACATTCGTTACAGCTAGCTAAATCAAACCTTTTTATTTTTAACTATTATTATAGGAGAACTAAGCTCAAATATGCGTGACCCTGTAATCTCAAAGCATCCCTATTAAGAACAGCAATGCATATGATACAGTTTCAGTATAGTGCTTTGCATTGGTATCATCATAATGCAGTGTATTAGAAACAGGATGCAAAAGTTTGATTTAAGCAGTGTATGTGTGAAAAGCTGCTCATTATTTTTGGCACAACCGTTACAAATTGTTACCTGCAACATGTCGCCATATCACCCAAGGCCCGTCTATGTCCTGTTAAATGCTGGTGGTCCAGGACAGTTAGGGTTATGGGTGGTCAGTTGATACAATTCTAACCTAAGTAGTTATCTATGCTATCTATGTTATCTGTTTTTTCCAATCAGAATTGGAAAAAGGAAATGGTCAGAAATACATACATTCTCTTTACTAGGAGAATGGCCACATCTCAGTGGTTGACACCTATAAGATGTTATTTAAATGAAAGCTAACGTCTGATTGATTGGGGCAATATTAGCACCATATTTAACAATAACAACTTTTATTAAATCTCCCTGATAGTGTGTGACATTTTTCTTCAGAATATTTGATAGGTGTCAGCCACTGAGATGTGGCCATTCTCCTTGTAAAGATGTTTGTGATTGTGTAAGGTATAATTGTGGCATGCTTTCCTGACCCCTGTGTATAGATTGCATAGGTGTACAGATCCTTTCATAAGTAAATAGAAAAAAGTGTGAAGGTTAGAGGTTATGTAAAGACTCCAGCTAACATTTAAGTGGAATTGCTATTATTCTGTTATTGTTCCCATGTGTGAAACAAACAGTGATCTTAGTGATATTAACGATTTTATACCAATAATGATGAATGTGCAGTAACAGAACATAACCTTATATCACTCTTACCATCGGTCTGTCGACGACCGTTGTTCTTTCTTTCAAATTAATATTTCGGCCCCGTCGGCCAATTGACAACGGTGAATGGTCAGTTAGCCTGAAATATTTGCTTTTGTGTACCTTGACAAGACTAAAATTCTTGATATCGTGGAATTACATCTCACAGAAGCTGAAGAGTCTTAAAAATCTAAACATTCTTTAACTGATCTGTCTCAGATCAGCTTAGTAAATGCTTCTCAGGAAGTAATGTGGTTTAGTTAGCATTGCAAAGACTTGTTCCACTGATTTTCTAATGTACAGTCTTGTTGGGGTGGGCAGTATAATGAATGCAGTTGGCAAGCACTGGGAAACATTTGATTTGTTTTATCAGTGGAGGTACAGTCTTCCTTCTATTGGTTGCAGCTGCATCAGATACCATTGAGTGATGCTGCATGTCGCATTTTTTTCCAGATGGCAGTTGTACATACTACCATTTAAGCAGTGACCTAATTATATTTTATTTTAGATTGTTGGTTACCTGGAAAATATACAAAGCCAATAAGTTGCAGAAAACATCTCTATGAATTATGTAGATAAAAATGAATGGTAAATGTGTGAATGAAATCTTTATTTTGTTTCCGTCCTGTGTTGAGAACAAGATTTATTGCTAGTGTTTAGTATTACTGTGTGTATCCTGTCTAAAAGTTTAAAAAGCTGATTAGATCTGAGATTAAACCTTAACTAATGTTGTTTTAAGTGGACTGCAATTCGTTATTGACAACAAGCTTCCATTGCGCCTCTGCATCAAACCGGATCCTCTGCTCTGTAATTTACAAAAATGACAAAAAAGGGTGGTTCACTTCTTAAGGTGAATGCAAGTTGACTGATTAGCTGATATTCTAACACTGGATCTTGCGAATTACAGACATGGAATAGCTTGCAATTTTTATGTACTTTAGAAGGGAAAGCTTTAATCCTTTGATTCATGAGAGTAAAGCTACAGTAATTTAAAGACAATATTTTATTTATCCCAATGTGTTGTCATTAGGTCACAGAAGACTTTTCGCTGCTTTGAGTTTTGCTAGGTTTGGCCACTTAATTGCTTGCTAGGAAGTAGAGGAGATTTGCTTATACAAGTACGGGGATTGTCTTTGGCAATGTCAAATCAATGCATCAATCAGTCCATCTGGGTAAAATCACAAGCAGACTCAGATTTTGCTAAATATTTATACTGTCAAATACACACAGACATCCAGATGAAAAGAGGCATTCATTAGAAATTCTCCAGCTTGTCAGTTTAAAGATGTAGATTAGAGGAAAACCTCCCACTATGGTTCTGCAAGTGCTCAGGAAAAGTCTATATTTAGCCACCCAATCATTCAATGCCATAAATACCATCATATTGCCTCATTTGGATAAATGCAGAATAAATAATGGCAAGTTAATATAAATAAATCCAAAAGACAATGTCATTGCGCGCACACACATGCGCGTGTATAGATATATATTTGGACCAGAAATGCTGATGTTAATTAACTGTGGAAAATTAGTTCTGATTTTAAAAAAAATCACTTTCACTCATGGCTAAAAAGAGAGATGCAGTGTACTTCTTAGTTGTCACTTCAGTGCTTCACGTACTTTTTAGAAATAAACCAGTATTTCTTTTTAGTAAACAGGTTACATACATTTACACCTTTATACCAAATTGATTGGTATATGTGTTTACATGAATCTTTTTTTAACATTCCTACACATAAAACATGCTTTATTGGGATTTGTCTCTGAAGACATTTAAATGTTTTTTTTAATGCACTAACACAATGTAACCTCACTCAATATTTGTATAATGCTAAAAAGAATGCGGCATGTTGCTTAAGCCACTGCTGACATGCCAAAGAACAATAGAAAAGAACTAAGCACATCCTGTAGCAACCCACCGGGAATGCCTGGGTAAATACTAACTGGTGATGCTTAACCCTACCAATAGCAACAAATGTGATAAGCTAAATCTACATAAGAGAGTTTATCACATTATACATATTCAGATACATGTCAGTTATTTTGATCTAAAAATTCACCTTTAATCCCCTTTGTATTTTTTGAATATTTTTAACTAATTCTTATGTTTTTAGTGTTTAAATTGATAAGGCTACAAAATGTGTATCCCTTATTTCCCTTTAATGTTCCGAACAGGCAGGGCATTTCTTTGTTATGTAGAATTACAGCACTATGAAGAAGATGTTTAATTGCACTCACATTTTTTAGATTACTAATTAACATCTCTTTATATAACTAAATATCTCTAATTAATCATCAGATCATAATCAGTAGACTAATTAACTTTAAACTTGACTGTCAACAGAAAATCTATGTGGCTATCCAATATCATTAATTACTATTATAATCAACATTGCTCCTTTTGGGATTTCTCATAACACTGTGGTTTTTGCAGTGAGTTATAACAAGAAGTACAATAATAAATGAAACCTGATAATAATGTAGATCTCTAATGGATTATATGTGCTGTGAAAAATTGCCAATTCTGTACTTAAGGCAGAACTGTGACAATGGATAATCCTAATTTGGGTTTATTAAAGATATTGAAATCGGGACCTTTACACTACAATTGCCAACATCTTTTACCAGTTGCAGAGGTGGTTGGGAAAAACTACTGCCAAAAAATGTATTGTCTTGTCTAATTGGTTCACAGGAAGAATCTATTTAAAGAGTTTAATAAACTAAATAGTGCACAACTTTTCAGAACAGTACACTTTATGGGAAGTGGGTTCATATCACAATGTACAAGTTCATTTAAGTGTGATTGATTATTCTTCTATGGATGAAAGTATAAAATACAAGTTATGGGTACATATGTATTTGTGCGCTATCACCCATCCCATCTGTAAATCGGTATCTTATTGGTTGTGGGAGGAAACTAGGGTTCAGAAGGAAACCTACACAGAGGAGAGAACCTACAATCTCATTGCAGATGTAGTCAATAGCAGATTTGAACCCATTACTGTGTGTTGCAATCATTACTACATAATTGCATAGTAACATAGTAATTGAGGTTGAATAAAGACATATGACCATCTTGTCAAACCTTTACACCCTACTCTTTAACCCTACCCTTTTACCCTACCTAACAGTTACCATAATCCATAGGAAGGCAAAAATAAAAAGCTAAAAAATGGGGTTGGGGGAATTCCTTCCTGACTCCAAATGGATCAACCAGAATTACAGTATATATTAATACCAGTAATTCTCAATATTTTTTAGTTTTAGAAACATATCTAGCTCGCTTTTAAAGCTATTCAATGAACTTGCGATTACCACATCTGCTGGAAATGGTGAAGAATTTCACCATTCTTCACCATTTTTCTAACCTAAAGATGAAACTTCTTTTCTTCTTGGCTTAAAGGATGTCCCTGCATCCTCTGATATGACCTATTGTTCAACGATGGACCAGAGAGGTTCTTATATGGCCCATTAATATATTTGTATAAAGTGATCATATCCCTGCGCAAACACCACAGTGAAAATGTCCCTAACTTGTCTAATCTGCTTGCATAATCAAGCCCCTCTATTCCCCTTTATTATTTTAGTTGACCTTCTCTGAACTCCTTCCATTTCCAAGATATCCCTTTTGTATATGGGATACAAAAACTGCACTGCATATTCCAAATTAGGTCTTACCATTGTTTTGTAAAGAGGAAGAATAATGTTTTTCTCCCTTGAATCTATTCCCCTCTTTATACAATAACATATATTGCTAGCTCTATCCATGGCTGCTACATCCATTGTTTTCTACAGCTAAGTCTGTTACCTACTAGAACCCTCAAATCCTTTTCCATTAGCAATTCACTTAACATAGTTATTTATGGTGTAGGTGGCACAAGGGTTTTTAAACCCCAAATGCATCACCTTACATTTATCTTATCTTCCTGCCCCACCACCTGAAACTCTTAAATCTTTTACCACTGTCATCCATTCTGAAGTCTCAGGCCTTCTTTTGTCCTCACCCCTTACAACATGTACCCTTGATCCCATGCCCTCCTTGTAACTCGAACACTGCTTTAAAATCTTTACCCCTAATCTATCTCATATCTTTAACTCCTCCCTGACCTCTGGGATATTTCCTGCTGCCTTCAAACATGTGTGTGTCAAGCTCCTTCTTAAAAACCCTCTCTTGATCCCTCCTGTCTTTTTAACTACCGCACTTTCTCCCTTTTACAGTTTGCTTCTAAACTCTTAGAGCGTCTCATCTTTACATGTATTTCTAACCACCTCCATGCTTATAACCAATTGTACCCATTGGTATCAGTATTTTGACCGGGTCATTCAACGAAACAGCCCTCTGTAAGGTTACTAATGACCTACGAACTGCAAAATCCAAGGGCCAATTCTCTATTCTCATTTTCCTTGATTTATCGGCTGCCTTTGATACTGTGGACTATTCTCATGCAAATTCTGAAATTGCTGGACATTGCTTCATGGTTGTCTTCTTATCTATCTAGCAGATCTTTGTCTGTCTCCTGTGCTAATAAGACTTCCTCTCCTGTTCCACTTAGTGTGGGGGGTCTCCGGGGCTTTGTTTTGGAACCGTTACTGTTCTCCCTCTACACTATCTCTTTGGGAGATTTAATCAGTTCATTTGGCTTTAAATATCACCTATATGCTGATGATCCCCAAATCTACATTGTCACCCTAACAGTAATCCCTGAAGTTCAATCTCAAAACTCTAAATGTCTGGTCTCTATTTCCTCCTGGGTGGCGCACCGCCATCTTAAATCCAAAACTGAACTTATTATTTTCCCTCCTAAACCTGGCCCTAGCCCACCTTTCTCTATTTCTATTGATAATGTGGTTATTAACCTTGTTGAAACTGTGTGCGGTCTTGGAGTAATCTTTGCCTCCTCTCTTTCTGTCAGAACATTAACAATGACAATGTTTTCTGTCTTGACTACTTTTTCTACTTGTTCTCCCAGCCTGTCATTTGTCCCCTCTCCAGTGGATCCTGAACTCAGAAGCTATCAACATTGAATCTCATCTGCCACTCTGCTGCCCATTTTGATAATGTATCTAGGTCTGCTTGCAGCAATTGCACATTGTTTGAAGTTTCCTAAACTCTGCATAGTTTAATGTCAACAGCAAAGACAGGAACCTTGCTCTAAATGCCCCCTTCTAAGTCGTTTATAAACAGATTAAAAAGAAATGGCCCCAGTACAGAACCCTGAGGTACTCCACTTAGAACCTTAGCCCGCATGGATGTAGCTCCATTGACCACTACTCTCACTTAAAAAATATGTGGCAAAGTATCAAAAGCTTTAGCAAAAGTATGTAGTATCCACAGCTATGCCAGAATCTAAATTCTTACTTACTACATCTACCTAAAAACCAAGTTGAATATTGGTATCACATTGGCTGTTTTCCAATACAACGGCACATCACCAGACAAAAATGAATCTGAGAAGATAAGATAAGAACAGTGGTCTAGATAAAACTTGATTAAGCTCTCTTAAGATTGGTGAATGTATTCCATCCGGTCATGGGGCTTTATCGATAATAATTTTGGCCAATTTTTTTCCATACTATATCCTCTGTCAACCAGAGTGAATATTCCTCATTTATACCCTTCATATTATTACAGTCCCTGCTATAAGGACTAGGATACTCTATAGGTCAGTGGTGGCGAACCTATGGAACGTGTGCCAGAGGTGGCACTCGGAGGCCTCTCTGTGGGCACTCATGGACAGCAGAGGTCACCAGAGTTTGTTACCAGAAAGCCAGAGAGAAAGTGTAGCGGCTGTTTGTAGCAGAGAGAGGTCACATGTTATATATAACATTCAGCTCTGCTTGAGTCCCTGTTTTGGATCTCAAACTCCTGTCTGATAATGTAGGGGTTAATGGTCACTGTTTTAGACCTCAAACTCCTGTGTGGTAATGTAGGAGTTTAATAGGTAATCTATAATCAGTTATATCTACTGTATTGGTCTGTGTCTATTTGAGTTGTCTTTTCTAAAGTAACCTGAAAACTCCGTATTCAGGTTAAATGATCATATTGGCACTATGCAATAAAAAGTTGAGTTTTGGGTAGTAGTTTGGGCATCCTTTATAACACCTTGACATCCTTTTTGACATCCTTTATAACACTTTTAGCCCCATTTTTTAATGGTCCCACATTTTCAGTCCTCATCTTTTTACTGTTGATATACTTTACAAAATGTTAGGGTTGGACTTGCTTTGTTCTGCTATCCTTATTTCTTTTTTTATTTTAGCTAGTTTAATTGCTTTCTTGCACTCGTTATTACAGCTTTTATACTCCTTCTGTTTTAAAAGTTTTAACATTTTTAAAAGCCATTTTCTTTTTTTCCATTTTCCCTTTTTTACCTAAACATTAAGCCAGGCAGGAGTGGGAGTGTACCCTAAAGGTATATATTTAGAAATGTAATAGTTTAATACCCTTTTAAAAGAAGTCCACTTCTGTTCAGTATCCTTACCTAGGACCCCCCCCCCCCATGAGTAGGAGTGATCCCTTTAACAGCATAAAATTAGCGTTTCTAATGTTAACATTTTTTGTTAACCCAGTGCACTCTTGTTTTTTGAAACATATTAAATTACACTATATCACTGCTTCGTAAACTTCACATTAACTTCAACTTCAAAATGAGCTTAGGGTTATTCGATATTACCAGGTCCAACAATGCATCCTGTCTTGTAGAAACTTCTACAATCTGTTAAAAGGCAATGCTCATATAGTAAATTTAAAAAATGGATACCTTTTTGGTGCTTGCAGTTCTCTTGCTACAATCTACAAGAGTAATTGAAATCCCCCATAGCCAGAACATGCCCATAGCAGCAGCCTTTGCCAAATGCATGTGTAGATTCATTTCCACCTCCTCACTGACATTTGACAGCTTATAACAGACACCAACAATTAAATTACCCACTTTCTTGCATGCTATACACAACTATCCATATTATTTCTGCCTTATCGTTTATACCATCATCTATTCCATCTTTTGGATTTGGTTTCAATTTTGGCTTAACATACATACATACATACTCCCACTACTTTCTTATTAACTCTGTCATGTCCTAATAAGGATTATCCTTCTATATTTACTGCTCAGTCATGTGAATCATGTTTCTGCGATACTGATCACATCATAGCTTTCTTTTTAAAGCAATCCGTTTTTGTTTCCCAATTTTTTCAACCAGACTTCTTGCATTTGTAAGCATGCATTTTAGATAATCATTTAATTTACTTCTATATAATGTATATGCCTCCCTATCCTTTATGCTCACACATCTCCTCCCTCCCTCCGTTATTATTATTAGCCCCATAAACCCTAACCCCTCTATCAACCCCTGCGTATTCCAATGTACCCTCCCCCCATACCTAGTTTAAAAGTCTTCTCCAACCCCCTAGCAGCTTTTCCCCCAAAACAGCTGCACCATCATCATTGAGGTGCAGTCTATCTCTACTTAGTCTATCTCTACTTAAGATCCTGTAGCCAACCGCAAAAATCAGCCCAGTTCTCTAAAACCCAAACCCCATCTCCTTACACCACCCTCTTAGCCATGTGTGTGGCTGCGGTAGTATTTCTAAAAAATACTACCCTTTAGGACCTTACTTTTAACTCTCGAAAATAATTTTTGAGGACCTCTCCTCCTCCTCTAACTTCATTGGCACCAATGTGAACCAAGACTGCCAGGTCACTACCAGCCTTACCCAATAATCTGTGTACATGATCCACCACATGTCAAAACCCTAGCAACAGACAGGCAACATACTGTTCGGCATGCAGGGTTTTGGTGGCAGATTACCCTATCCACCCTTCTAATAATGGAGTCCCCTACCACCTCCACACACATGTTTTGGACTGCTTGGTCCTTTTTAAAGGGACCAAGCAGTCTGCAATATGGTGTGTGTGTGGGGGTCTGCAATAAATGCACCTTTGCTATTGGCAACACTTAATGGGTTGAGTTCTTGTGTTACTCCAAACTGTGATATTTTAGGCTCTTCTGTGTAACATGTTAATGGCATTTTAAAGGCCTCATTCCCATGCTCCCTGAAATATAGGGAAACTATATTTTTAATAATATTTTCTTTATATGTACACCCCCTTACATATATCACACAAGCAATGACTCCTGTTTGGAATAATGATACGGAATTTAAATGATTATTCATGTTCTTACACTAGTGTTAAATACACGCTGGGCAGCTGTTCTGTTTGCTTTTTAAGGTAACATATGTTAAGTAAAACAGCTGTGTTGTGCTTCTTGATGGCCCTGGGTTGTGGATGAAATGGTCTACATACCTAGGTTAGTTTTATTTGTCAGAGGTCATCTGATAAAGCCTTCAACTGCCCTTTTGTACCTTTCTTACATAGTCTGGTAACATAATCCTTTTTAGACAGGTGACCTTAAAAAAATATGCAATTAGTCACTTCCATGTAAATTCACAGCTTACAGAGTGAACCCAATATACTTTGTAATTTATCTTGTAACCCAAATTGAGTGAAGAAAGATAATTTCACTGCTGATGAATTTGTTTCTTTAAAAAACAAAGTGGAGAGTGCTTCCTTGAGGTTATGGAAGTCTGTCACTTTTATTTATTTTCTTCTAGTTTGCATTGTGTTGCCTATGTAATAAATTGGTTGTGGCTCAATAGGAAGCCAATTAAACAATAGGGACAAGTAAAATGCATGATCATGAAAAAAAGATAATCAGGTCTTCAGAGTCTGAAATGGGATTAATAGCCATAGGGCATGTGTGTGTTGTTAAAAGCTCCCATTTATTTGCCTCTCACATAAAATAAAATGATTCTCACTTTATATTACAAGTAGAGATTAAGCATGTATAGATCGAGTTATTTAACTAAATTACTTTGATTACTTGAAACCTTGAATTGAAACACACACACCCGTTCCATTGTAAATAATTGCTTGATTCAAAAAAGGGCCCTACTTACTCTGATGTGTTTATACTAAGGATGAATCAACATATAGGTCTGTTGTTTTGTTTTAACATTTGTATGCAAATTGTCCCTTTTTGTACTTCTGCTCTTTGCAGTCGTGCTTTGTAAGTTGTGCCTGCATTTAAACTTCTGCCTGAAGAGCGTTCATTAAGGGCACAAAAAATTGGTTTGTGTATGGGCATTTGGTGTGATCATCAACAAAGCCTGACCAAATGCCCAATGCAAAGCATAAAAAAGGTTCCAAACTTCCAAGCGTAAAAAGGTTCCAAACTTCCAATATGCCCTTTAAGTTCTCTTGAACTCTTGTTTTTATCATGTGTCTGTAAAAGGATTATAAACTCAAAAATATCAAGGAAGAGAAGGAAAATTGGATCAAAAATAATACAACCTTATTAAATTCATATATAAGATAATGTATTCAAAAACATGCTTGTGAAGGTTGTCATTCATCCAGGCCATTGTATATCTGTTGTATTCAGTTAGATCTACTGGACTTAAGTTTAGTTCTTAAAGACATTTCACTAGTAATCCGACTGGCTTTCTCAACTCATAATGACTTGTACAAGAATCAGTTGACAATTGAGTACCCTGGAAAGTCCCAGTGGCAGCCAGGGGACTGGGCCTTGTCAAAAGAGGTAGAAGGAAAGAAAAGAACACAAATACCAAAAGTGAATGGGGAAAGCAAGACAGAAGAAAGAACATGGTCATCCCATATGTAGCAGGGGTCTCTGAGAAATTAAGAAGAGTTTTAAAAAAACACTGTATCCCTGTCTGCTTTAACCTTAACAATACACTGAGGCAGCAGTTAGTACACCCGAAAGATCCAGTAGCAAAACACAAGAAAAGCGACATCATATACAGTACACAGTGCAGTAAAGAGGGCTCTAATTTGTATGTGGGGAAGACCAAACAGCAACTGCACCAACGTATGACCCAGCACAGAAGATCCAATTGCACGGGTCAGGACTGAGTCGTGTCCCTGCATCTTAAGGAAAAAGGACATACCTTTGAAGATTGTAATGTCAACATCTTGGCAAAGGAACATGACTGGTTCAAGAAAGTGATAAAGAAGGCCATTTATGTGAAAATAAATAAACCAAGCCTGAATAGAGGTGTGGGGGGAGGGGGTTCGACACAAACTGCCATATACAATGCTGTTTTGACACCTTACCCTGGGCAGTTTCGATAACACCCCCTAGCCTCAATGCATCCACACCTTGTATTCAGAAGGTCCCTAACACCTGGCTGTCATATGCTAATTGGGACTTTCCAGGGTACTTAATTGCCAACAGATTCTTGTACAAGTCATTATGAATTGAGAAAGCCAGTCGGATGACTAGTGAAACGTCTTCAAGAACTAAACTTTAAGTCCAGTTTATCTCACTGAATACAACAGATGTATTTAAAAATAGTTGTACCTTGAGCTGCAGATTATGTATTCAGTTTGTCCAGGGTCCATCCAATTGTATCTGGGATGGATATGTATTGTATCTAGTGTACCCTTACATAACTTTTTATGTATTTTAATACATCATTTTTATGTATTTTTAATGTCATATATGAATTTAATAAAGGTTGTATTATAGTTGAGCCTATTTTACAGTAAAATTTAAACTGGAAAGTTTGATTACAATTTCACGCTATAGAAAAGAGAATTACTAACTTCAAAGCTGAAGTACATAATAAGCAACACCAACATACCAAAACACTTCAAAATGACCCGGCCTGTTTAAACTGCTAATATTTTTAAAAAAATCTAATTTAGCCATTTATGCTATAGAATGATAATCTGGGTACTGCAGAATCTGCAAGATCATGCTACATACAGTCCTGAGCGTTCTCCCTATGTAAAATATAAGGAAGATGCTTGGTACTGCAGATTTCCTCCAGCCACAGCCGACTCCTTATACTTTAAGTACAGGGAGACAACTGAGGGAAATTTTCGGTCATTTCCGAATGATCCAGAGACTGATCTACTTGTTACTGAGCTACACACAGTAACAAGAAAGGGACAATACCATCGTTGGAGCTATACCCACCTTAAGAACTAAATTTCAGTCCAGATGAGCTATCGGAATACCACAGATATACTATGACCTGGATGAATGAGAACCTTCACAAACAGTTCTGCAGGGGAGTACATACAGGAATGTTAGTAAGTTTCAAATATTAAACCTTTTTTTAACAAAGGCATTAGAGAAACCATGAAACAACACATATATGGATTAAATCTTAGTGCAAGATAGTGTGGTCAGAGTAATTAGGCAAGGAATAATGCCTACCAATTGTTACCAATTGGGACCAATGGGACCAAGCAAAATGTGCTACATACAGAAAAAACTATATTGTTGAAAATGCACTCGACGGGATTAATTTAATAACAATGCTGTGTAAAAAGATCTCAAATATTGTATCTCACATTTTAATTTTCTGTCTTTTATGACTACCTGTGTTCTCCAAGTTATCCTTTGTGGATTATTATATTCTTATAAGAAACATGGCCATGGACCCTTAATTTGTCTTACTGTATATCTGTATATTTGTCTTACATACACTATTGGGCTCATTAACCTCGAGCCACTGTGCAGTTTAATGGAGTTAGTCGCGCTAACCAATTCAATATGAGTTAATGTGACTTAAACTCCATCATGTGCAGGTTTAGCAAAAGGAACCCGCTCACAATTTAATATTCCTTTTTCGCTACTTTCAGCGATGAATTTTAATACCAGCTGATAGTGTAGTTAAAACCACACTATGAGTAAATTCTTTCAGGATATACTCACAGTGCAAACGCGTACTTGAATGGTATCAGCTCTGGCTAAATCTCCCTGTCTGTTCTTACATTTTCTTCATCCCACATCTTACGTTTTTAGAAAATAGTTTTTTACTTATATATTATTTTATATTATTATAATATATAACACTTTGAATAGTAATATTTATTGACAATTTTGTATGTTAAGGATGAGGTCACTCTACAGCGGATGGCACCACACGCCAAAGTCACGTAGTTGGAGCACAGGTGATCTGCAAAAAATATGTGATTGCACGCACTACAAAAAATGGATCGCAGTGCAAATTCTGAAATTAATAAAAGTATGCAATAAATAGGATTAAGCACACTTTTGCCTGCTGTTACTTTTGGATATCTGTTCAGCATTGGGTAAAGGCACAGTTGGAAATGTTTTTTTGACTTAACATCATGCTCACACATAATGATCACTATGGAAATTCCACAAGGATTTGGCCATGCTGTGTGCATCAAATGTGCCACACGTGGGTCATTTATTTAGTTTTTTTAAATCAATTCTAAAAAAATTTCCTGTTTACTAGAAAGGTTCTAAAGTTATGGATTTTGGGATTTTTCTAAAAGCTTCAAAAATTTGAAAAAGAACCCTTGAGAAATAAAAGGGAGACAAAGTTATGATTGTTTTCCATGTTCAGTATAGAATTTTCAAAGTTTGATACAGAATATTTATTGTTCAATATAAAATACTTGATGCTCAGTATCAAATAATCGATAAACCCATTTAATATGCAAAGTTCCGAAAGTTTCAGTTTCGAATCGGGACTAGTTTTGAAACAAAGCCGAAACTGATCCTTACTGTTTCCACTGTAGACTGCTTGTTGATAGCAAGCAAGGAGCTTTTGTATGACTTTTTGCCACAGAAAGTGAATCCACCAAGATATATATATATATATATAAAAAAAAACTGTTAAAGCATTTACTGATTTTCTGTTATGGTACATAATGAGTTAAGGGAATCCCTCCCCAGTTATTAATAAAAGTATCTAAGGGATGATGGAATATGTAGTCCAGTAGCACTGTTTTAATTTTGAATCAATTACTTTTACCTAATTTATATTATGGCACAGTCCCCACTTGTACGACACTCTTATATACTTCTTATACAGAAGAAATTATGATAAATAGCTGCATTAGGGAAGACTGACCTTCTGACGTATGTCCAGTCTGCTGATGCATGGTTGCAATCGATTACAGCAGTATTTCTTTTTAGTAGAGCAGTATGTGCCCTTCCTAACAATTAATATACTGTACAGGAATGATGATATTCTGCATCTTTGTACATGTCCTAGGGGATCCGTTTCCATATTACACAGTGCTTAAAAAAAACATGTTGACTTTTTTTCTGGTCTGTCATTTTATAGAACACAGAATATAATTGGTGTGACATTGATTTCAACTTTTTTATAGAATGATCACTAACTTTTGCCATTTGAAAGAATGTTAATTATTATACACATTTGTTTTAAATTCTATGTATAACCAGGATTTTATAAAATCATTAAATAATTTTGTAGGACAGTAAATTGAGGTTAACTGTTGGTGCATTTAACATGATACTGTATGTGAGGAAAGGACAAAAGCCATCCAGCTCACCAGATGGGGACAAGTTTCAATTCCTAGTCTTGGCTGTAATTGGGGCATTAAGATAAGCAGTTGGCAAGCCTTTGCCCTCCTGAACCATGTCCCCATGTCTACAAAGATGATCCAATGTGAGATTTTATTGAAAGAGAGCCCACAGCCGTCTGTGCCAGACATTCATAGCAAAGGTGCCTTTTCTTATTGTCCACTCCTTTTGTTCTATGTGCTGATGTTAATGTGCCTTTATCAGAGCTACATGCTTCCTACCACTAGTATTTTCCTGGTGGTTGCATGGCTAATGTGGCCACAGTTAAAAAAAGAAAGATGAAATATCATATGGTCACTAAATGAAATAATTACAAATATTCCTTCTTTATTATTAAATGGCAGATTCTTTTTATGTTCAAGAGTTGATGCTTCTCACTAAATGTATTAAATCAAAAGCTGGTAACTCGTTTGAATATTATCTGGTTGAAAGATGCCCTAACTTGGCATCTAAATCAATCACAAACAGGTGTGCTAGATATTACATTAGGATAGGTACTGATACTGTATATCTGCCTCAATCAGCCAATGCAACAAAAACTGGAAGGCAAATGTACAGTAGCAGTTTTAATGGTAATCTTATTAAATGTCATGTATAGTATAGGAATTATTTATTGTGAAGGTGACTGTAAAAATTTGAATGGAGGGGATTTATTTTTTACAATCGTATGTCTATATGCAAGTTATGTATGTATGTATGTTCCAAATTTTTTTTTGAGGGCTGAGATCTTTTGCTTTCCATCTGTTAGTGTGACAAGGTTTAGAGTAAAAAAAAACAAAAACAAAAAACAGCACCGACTGCAATTTATAGAGATGCACTTAGGGGCATTTCTCAGTGATAAAATCTCTCTCCCTCTCTGAATTCTGAATTGGTAGGGTTTTTTATTTTTATTTTCTTCAAAACGCAGTGGGTCCTAAAACATTGACTGTTGACTTGACATTCTTATTTATTATGAAAAACTATTTATTCCGTGTGTCTCTCTATCTTTCCCTTCTTTACAATAATTCCCATCCACACAACTTCTCAGCGTCCTGGGTGTCTCATGATTAACTGTGGACAAAAGCAGCAAACATAGCCTCTCAATTTCTATTCAAAGAGGTGTGTTGTCTCCCTTTTAATATACAGTAAATATCACCTTCAGAAGGACATGCTCTATTTTAAGGAATGGGCAACCATGGTCTTTTAATTGTTGCTGATTTATTTTTATAAACTGCTTGACCAAAGTTTTTTGTAGAACCAAGCAGTTGGTTTGGGATTTAATTTTCAGTCCTGTTTCAACCTAATATGGACCCACAAGCTCATCCTCAATGATTGCAGCCCAAACCAGTACAGCTTCCCTACTCGCAATGTTTTTCAGCTTACACTGTGATGTATTTTGTGGTGTTTGCACCACACACTTTTGCTATTTATACATATATCTTATGAATGGATGGAATACATTTCCATATTTAGTACCTCATATGCATATGTCACTACAGATGGATAGGGAGAGAAAGAAATTATACTGTATACAAAGCTTGGCTTTGGTATAGTCTTAGTTGATTGTTAGTGATTTTCAAGACTTGTAATTTTATTTCCCTTTTAAGATAATACATTTAATATACAGTTCCTTACACATGACATCTGCACAACATGCAGAATTTTCTCAAATATTAAATATACTTACGTTTTTTTTCCAAGAGTATAAGAAAAGTCCCAATAGTCCTGTCCTTGAAGGTAGAGAGGAGCAACAACGCAAGTGCTGATATGTTTGTTAGCATTTACCAGCAGCTTCTTGGCAGCAAGTGACCTCTGTGTAAGTGAGCTCAAAACATTTTCAATTTACAGGCTCAGGTATTTATGCTGTCTGTAGATCGCATCCTTTTGAAAAGGTCGACCCCACAGTAATGTACCTCAAAAAAGAATTTGGGCCATTTTGATGGACATGACTAGCTTAATAGCACAGTAGTCCTGGCAAACATACTGCGTGTAATTTTATTTTAATATTTATAAAATAAACACATACTGCTTTTAGTATATACAAGCATCTGCAGTCATTTGGCTCAGAGCAGATGTTAGATCTCTGAAATCTTAGCTGATAATTAAAATACTAACAGTTAGTGTTTTACCCCAGCTGTAGGTTGTTTACTGTGAAGTTGATTTTAATAGTAGTTACCTCTGATATTTTATTGAATAGCATTTTGCATTCTACAATACACATATGAACGAGATGCGATAAAGAAAACTAGTTCAACACCAACCATTGTTTATTAAAATGCTGTGAACAATCTTTGTGCACATTTCATGCTGGCGATCACTATACTAGAAACATGCTGCATACTTATAACAAGGGAATTTAGTTACCTTAAATGCCTTATTACCTAAGCTTACTCATATACTTATATATTCAAGTAATGTTTAGCTATGCAGAATGATGCAGACCATAGGCTGTGTTTAAGATATGATACTCTGCAGACCAGCTATCCAGTGAGAGATAAGAAATCATCAAATATAATTTTGTTTGCCTGAAGTAAAAGAAACAACCTATAACAGCATCTCTCAGTTATGGAATCATTTAATATTTTTGTGTCCGTCTGTTTTTTCCTTGTGTAACATATGGTAATCTGCATAGATGTGACAAGTGTTTCATACACCACATTACTGCTTAGTCTGTAACAGCACTTGGTAATTACATTTCAAACTGCACTGCACCTTTTGTGATCTATACTCGGGTTGCTTTTGTTTAACATTGTTACTTACTAGTCAGCAAAGGGATATTTTTTCTGACCTGTTACGTTTTTCTTCTGTTCCTAGCAAACAGGATAAGATATTGTTTCATAGTAAATCCAAGCAAGTGTTCTGCTTTAAAATGTATCTCTCTGGTACTAGACTAGTAAGGATGTCATTGTTAATTGTCAGAACAGTAAATATGACAGGTACTCAAAGATATGTTATCTATATATACCATAGGTAGTCTGTTAGCGATTAGAATTAGGCGATGTTATCCACACTCCATTTATTATATAGTTTAGCACTGTGTATAAACTCTCTATGAAACCTTTTGGTAGATGACAATGTTATTCTGAAATGAGAAACCGCAGAATGTGCATTAGTACAGTGCTGTCGAACAATGGCACTCCGGATGTTTGGAAACTACACACTACCAGCATGACTTTGTTGCACCAAGACATGCTGGAGGTTTTAGTTTTTCTAGTTTGAAGGTTCAACATTACTGTATTATTAGTTGTTAAATAATTTACCGTAGCTTAAAGGTGTAGAACAATAACTAACTGGTATACCAAACCACTGAGCTGCAAGAAACCCTAGTTAAAAGTTCACTCACATTTCACATTTTCTCTGCTGATTTCTCTGACAATTATATATGCCTTTCTCATTCCACTCCTGTCCTCACCACTACAAGTACCCCGGACCCCTGGTACAGTATCTAACAGTTATATAAGGAAACGTTTCCTTGCCAGTCCAGTCTAGTTCTGCCTCTGATGATAGCATCCTCCCATTGGTTATGTCACTGACTGTTGGGTGGGCAGAGTTAGACTGAGCCAGTGAGGCAAAGTTACAGTCCGTATTACAGCTGTTAGAGCCAGTGTAGGGGTGAGATTTATTTTTGTTTGTTTGTTTTACTCATTCATTTTTTTTTATTAAAAATGAATCTTTTAAGATTGGAAGAAAAGAAGTTTAATCTAAGGTTAGGAAATGTTTCTTTACAATGAGAACTGTGGAACTGTTCTCCAGCAGATGTGGTAATTGTAAGTTAATTGAATAGCTAAAAAAGTGGGCTAGATAAGTTTCTAAACCTAAATAATATTGAGAATTACTGGTATTAATACAAATACTGTAGTTCTGACTGATCCGGGGATACTTTCCAAATGCCGTTTGGAGTCAGGAGCTATTTTTTGTTTTGCCTTGCACTGGATCAACTGTTAGGTAGAGTTAAAAAGTAGAGTAAAAAGGTTGGACATGATGGGCTTATGTCTTTATTCAACCTCAATTACTTTGTAACTGTTGTGAGTTGGCTGTACAATTGCACATGTGTACCACCCTTTACACAAAGAAAAGAGAGAAAGAGAGAAAGCCAGAAATCTGCATTTCCCTTTCGTTACCCTGACGCCTTCTGCTTAACACCTGTGCCTTTTCCGTGCACGGAAGTTAAGCAGGAGAGGCTCTATCAGCATCTGCTCATGTGATTGGCTATGGTGCGATGCCTTAGCCAATCACCGGAGTGGATGCCGGTCGAGCCCCTCCTGCTTGACTTCCGTGCTCGGAAATACAAGTTAACAGAAGGCATCAGGCGAACAAAGGCTGGTAAGTACATTTGTGGGGACCTGTCATTGCTATAAACCTTGCGAGGTCAAGGTTTATAGCCATTTCCAAACACATACTAAAATGTAGTTTGGTGGGTGGACATACCCTTTAAGCACAGGATAGTGCACATAAAGGGGAAGCACATAGGGCTATACAATTAATGTTAAATGTCTTAACATTAGCGATTTGTTGGGATCAGCCCTAAATCGCTAATGCGTATACGGACGAAATAACAGTTTCTGATGCTGACGAGCATTTGGCATCGGAAACAGCCGTTCTGACCGAAAAACTTCCCTTGGCTGCGGTCGGCCCCTGTACTAAATTGTAGGGAGTCGGCTGCGATCGTAGGGAGTATGTCAGTCATGAACATTCTCCCCTATACTTTATATAAAATGGGAATTCATTGACTGCGTGAAACAGATGCTTTATTATATGTTTTAGCTTCTTTACATTTTTAAAAATATAATTTATATATATATATATATATATATATATATATAAAAAAATATTAATATATATTTAATTTATTTTTTTAATCGGAATTCTTGTTCTTTAGAATAGTACAAACACTTTCTAAACCTGGAATGTTCTTTGAAAATATATTATCGTTTATATTGAAGACAGATATGTTTGAAGAGCAGTAAACCTTCCGTTCATATTCACAAGCCCCCGTGATGCCATATTTATCTGCTTTGCGATGCATGAAATGTACAATCTTTTTCAGGACTGCAAATGACTCTTGACCCCTTCAGTGCAGACACAATGTGACCTTTCTTCTGCCACTAGTTTTCTGCTCCTGAAAATTCCATGAATTTTTATTAAAAGCCATTTTTCCTTTTCTTTTTTCCTCTAACTGAGCTGAGGTTTCAATAAATTGCTTGCCACAGATGATATGAAGATGCTACAGAAGTGTTATATAAGTTTTACAGCCAGCATGTGCGCTACAGAACAGTACAACACCAGTGTCCTACAATGTCATACACCACTAGCTGCTGAGCCTACTATTGGATAAATACATCATTTTATGGAACATTGATTGTTCTATAAACCCAATGGAGTATTATGTTCTATGATCAAACCATTTAGACTGTGTGTAGAGCACAGAAAATGCCATATTCAGGATGGTACTAAAAGTGCCATTTGTGTATTTTATGGATGTCATTACAGGGGAAACTTCTCTCTGTAGACCCTGTTTACCGCAAAATTTTTTAACATGTAATGACATTTTTCATTCACAACGTATGCCTTCGAGAGAGGGGGTCCCTTGTTTTATTTGTTTCATTCGCATTTACTGCACAAATTCTGTACATTTTAATTAAATGTACGCTTAACAAAAGCATAAAGTATTCATTCTGAGAATTCTGTCTTAGGGAGAAGAAAAATAATGACAAAAAATAAAGAACAACACACAGTGTTTCCAGGTACACAACATCTTCCCCTCCTACATAAACAAGAAGGAAATAAAAGGAGGAAATCAGAGAGAAGAAAATGGTAGGAGATTGGGGGGGTATAAATTGCAGTTCCATTTTATGAAACTTAGCAAGAGATCATTGAGTCATATGGAACAAAAAAATGGCGAAAGGAAGGAAAATGCAAATCAGATGATAAAAAAAAATCATTTTAGACTACACTTGATAAATAGCAGTTCTGCAACAGAGACAAGTTTCTTGGAAGGGTACCAACTCTCTGTTCACTGCCGCCCTAGAAATGAAACACCTCTTTAGTAGTCAGATGAAATTAGAACTGTCACATCACAATCATGGAATTCAAAAGAAAGAAGGAAATGTACCTTCAAATATATACAACAATATCCTTATATTAGGCCAGCCTTTATTTTGCCACACCTGTAGATTTACAAAAAGAATTCCTTACTAATATGAACTTTATAAAATATTATTTATTTTAAAAGCCTTTTTAACACACACTTTTAAACTATCTACGCATTGTTTTCCTATATTAGAAGTAAATTCTCAGTGAAACTATAAGGAATGATATCAGGAAGATATTACACAAGAATGTTTGACCGTTAAGCATATTAATAAATAGTACTAACAGACACGTAAAATAATCATGATCTGTCTTCTGTCATTTTATATCCAGTCAGTTTAACGATGGCTAGAAATGTTGCATCGTCATTGTTTATTAAATCACATAAAGCCAAGTCCAGTTTACACTGACATCTTAAATACGTTTTACTTTTTTGTTTGCCCATAGAGTAAAACAATATAATAAGCTCAGAAACGCAGATTCCATTTTCACACTAATGCAAATGCATGCAGATCCCACTGAACTGAAAATAGTACAGAAATATTCAAATCTCTAAAATAGCATTGCACATTAAAATATTACCACATTTCACATATACTGAAGGGCATGTCATCACTTCTCTTTAGAAATGTTACTTTCAGAATATATCAAGTTAACCAGGATATTAACTGTCTTTTCTTTTCCATTATTGGGGGAATATGCATTTTAAGTATAAAACAGTTTACAGGAAAGTCCTTTATTTCCAAAGTCTTAAAGTGATTCTGTCATAAAAATTCCTGGTAGCAGCAGCTATAGTTGCAGCATAGACTTATATTCTTTTAAATCACTCTTGAACCTCTTCACAGTTCAACATTAATTCATTAAAGTTGAAATGGGAGATTCTTCAGTGGGCAAATCCTTTACAATCTGATTGAGGCTGTTATTTTTTTATAGGAGCAATTTTTCAAAGCAATACTGACAGCACTCGGAGTTATTAAATTGCTGAATCAAAAGATGGACCTGAAATTGCATTTATGAAGTGTGATGGAATAGCTAGGGTTGCACAGAGCTAAGGTTAAGATGTTGGAATAGTTAAGCTTCATCACACCCATCAGTGACAGGAGTATTTACCCATGTAGTTTACTTTAATGATCTTACAGTGGCTTACCTTTTCTTTTCATTCAAGTAGATTAGACAAACTGTTCAGTGCAGTATAATTGTTTTGAGGACTGCACCCCAGAGATATGGAATAGAGTGATACAGTACATTTTCTATGGACTAGGAGAATTATTAGATATTTTTGATTCTGAGGATATAATAATTTCTTTCTGTTGACCATTACAATGATAAACATTTGTTATAATGGCTTTTCTGTAAATTTAAATACATCAGGGCATAGACACCCCAGTAACAGAATCCCTATTTAATTATATACAAGGCTTCTTGCTGTCTTAAAGGGATTCTGTTAAAGGGGGTGTCTATGCCCTGCGGTATTTTGTGTATAGTTTGGTCTACACTATTGTGTGTCACCACACCATATTATGAGTGGTGCATATAGATTTTTTTATTGATGGCTTTTCTGTTAATATAAAATTGCAACTGTATGTATTAATGCCATTATTCACATTAATCAAATATATTTACTTTTTCCTGTTATTTCTATTGTATTGTACAATTCAGACTCTGTAAAGGTGCCTATATACTTGCAAATATGATCCCATTGGAATCTTTTGGTACACATGTGGCGGTAAACCTTTACACAATTTCCCATGCGCGGTATTGGGATTGGTTAGCTGTGCACCCATAAACATGGCCGAGCATATCTATACTGTAGTAGTGGGAGCTGATACCGACCAACGTAAGATTTCCACCCGTAACAACTAAAATACAGTTTACATAGTAATTGAGGTTGTATAAAGTTGAATGTTCACCTAATCCAAACTTTATACGAAATGCCTATGGCGATAGTTCATCTGTGTCGTTTTTGACCCCCCCACACACACACACACCTTGTTGCAAATCGGCAAGATTTTTTCAGAGTATCTGTTATGTGAGTGGCCACCTTAATGTATCACCATATTGCTCACATCATAAAAGAAGTGCAACAATCTAAGTTTATAGATGATGATTTGTTAACTTTTCTTATGAGTTATAAACTTTTTATACTAATTTTAAACAGTGGATATCAATACTGTGACAATACTCTTTATTTATAAAGTGGCTATCCGGATTGCTTTTTTGTGACAAACTTTAAAAGGTAGGTCACAACATTGAAGTTTGTAATTCATAAACTCCTCCACATAGTTCGAGCTTTTCGAGGGATCTTTCGAAGGATCTACCCTCGAAAGCTTGTCTACTAAAATAAACTCTTACCCCTTTAAAAGTATCACAGTACTCTTCATTGTCTCTGACATATTGGCTACATTCCAATCCAAAAGCACATTATGCCTTCATTACCCTGCTCCAGTCTTTAGACAGTATACACAAAATCCCATCATCTCAGAGTTAAGGTTCCAATACACAGATCAACTGCATGCATAATAGTGCAAATTATACTTCCCAATTAGATATCAAACAGGAAGCAGAGATTAATGTGCCACTTCTATTTAAGCTAAGAAAGATAGAGAAGATATGGGTGCAAACAAATGATATTTAGTATCAAAAAGCATAAAGAACCTAACTGGGGTACTCCCACGTGTACTCATGGGAGTACCCCAGTTAGGGGCTCTATGCTTTTTGATAATAAATATCATTTGTTTGCACCGATATCTCCTCTTTCTTTCTTAGCTTGAATATATTTGATTTATTTGAGGAGAGTGCTTTATTATATACGTAGGCCTTGTATGCATCTGGCCACTCTGGATTTATTAATGTGCCACTTTGCACCATTGATCTCTAGTAGATTTTAGCTGCTAAAGAAGCTGGAGCCACCAGTATGATTAGTTGTTCATTACTACTATGTCAGACTGAGTAGACTGTTAAAAATCGATCAGGAGTCTATTGATTAAAAGGGTGAATGAGAAGGATTTTTTACCAATTTTATACAAGTTATTGAACCAGATCTATCAATAAAATCTGTGGCTAGCCTAATTCTGTAACTCTGTAATGTTGGGATTTTTTTCTGTATCCATAACCATACCATGACCATATCCTGTCAACCCCTAGGCAAAGATCTATAATGTTTTATATGTCAGTTTTATTCTGCTGTATAGGCCAGCAATGCACTCTTAAAATTATCCTTATTGTTTTTTAAATTTCCCTAGAATACATATTTGAAAGAATAAAAAATGTCTTTGTTAACTCAACTTTGGGAATCTATTGTTAAGATCCTTTAAGCATTGTCACTTTTATATTAAACTGGATACAGTGACATTTATTCTCTAGTTAAAATAATTGTGTATTATTAGTTCTGCTGGCACTCTCTTGCCAGCCCAAGAATTGCATGTGCAGTGTACCATAGCACACCTCACCAACACAAGTTAAAATGTGTGTGGAGGGGGTTTTGCTTTTAGTTCAAACAGAATATATAGATATACTGTAGGTAGTAACATTTCAGTTGTGTTCAGTTTAAATTTCCTTTAAAATGAGCTGACAATCACATCTCTGGCTGGAGCCTGTGAGAAATTACATTGAAGTGAATGTTTAAACTTCCTGCTTCCAGTAGGTTGAGTGACATCACCTGAATTCTACACACCCATCCGCGACTGAGAAGAAGCATGCTCAGTTAAGACTTAATGCTGGCCAAGTACCTTGGGGGGGAAATTGACAGTTGAGAAGGGGAGCCTATTAATGCAGGCAGAGGCTGCTCACATGACTACAAGCTGGTCTCATGGCTGAAAACAGAAAGTGTTCAAGTAGGAAGTAATATTGCTGAACCTTTCCAGCTATAACTTCTCACAAATTTTATCTAGAGATGTGTTTTAGGTTTTATTTTGAAGGTACGATGGAGTGCTTTTTTATATTATTATTACTAGTTTGGAAGAATTCAAGACCACAGTTACCCTTTAATTTTTAAGAGACACATTCAACTTTTGCTATAGCAATTTGCTCCCTGTCAGAAACTTTCTTTTCTCCTAATCCTGCCATAGACATGCTGGTAATATATAGTTGTACAGTCAATCAATCATCATTTATTGTTTTTTCTTTTAGACACTGCATGGTAAGGAAGTGTTTGAACTCTAATTGTTTGCTGGCTTAAAGAGAGATATACACCTTTCATGCAAATGAATGATGTGTGTGACCAATGGATCTCCCTGAGGGAAAGTCATGGTCTGCCAATGGTTGACTTCAGTTCTGAGAGGGATCAATTGTTTAAATGTGTTTGTGCCCATTTTATGATGCCAGTTTGCAGATTTTTATGCTTCACATTCTCCCAAACCTGAAGCTATAAACAAAAAAAAAACAAAAAACTAGCTATAAACCAGAAAAAAATTATATACAATTTAGAGAAGAAAAGGGTAACTAAAATGTGTTTACTTGAAATTAATGTTCATTTTTATGACTGACTGGGCTCATTTCTGTGTTTTCCTCCCTTCAATATTTCCTTCTTTTCCCAGTCTAGTTTAAGACACAATGTGCCAGTGAAAATCAGTGATACCATAGCGTATGCCCCTGCAGCATAGCCCTGCCAAAAATTAATTCGAGAGCATCGTGCCAGAACAATTGTATAATATTACCTAGAAACTGTTTAATGCTTTGAAAATGTTCATTTTGTTCAGCATTTTCCCAAGACAGCCACTTACAGGACCCGTTGGCCAGAAAGACAGAAATAAAAAATTGTTTATAACATCTGTTTTGATTTCTGAACCTGGTAAAAGAATCAGCTGTTGTATTACAGTTTACTATACTTTGGACAATATGAA
Organism: Hymenochirus boettgeri; assembly: GCA_019447015.1. Classification (NCBI taxonomy): domain Eukaryota; kingdom Metazoa; phylum Chordata; class Amphibia; order Anura; family Pipidae; genus Hymenochirus; species Hymenochirus boettgeri. The sequence continues at coordinate 46,946 of JAACNH010001339.1, read as the reverse complement.
TTTATTTTATAGCCTTGAGACAATTTCTAATGTTTTTTATAAGTTAATGGGGACCCCCCCCTTCTTGGATAGAACCTGTGCCTTTTACTGTACTCTCTAGAGTACAAGTCAGTTGCTTTTGAAGTTAAACTCTTTCAAGGGCATTTGAAATTTTTTAGTTTGTTTTTGTTTTTATAGTTATTGTTCTAAAAAAATAATTGGTAATACAAATCACAATTCATTTGCTGCTGAATTTGCTTGTTTTACACAAAGATTGTTGCAACAACTATTTTTGTGATTGCAACCATTTTTTTTCCTTTACATCATCTTTTTGGCTTCCTCTAGGACATTCCTGCAACATTCTGGAAACTCGCTGGCCTGATTATTTTGCGATCAGTATTACAATCATAAAATCGATCGCAAACCATTATGTACCATAATGATCAATTTAATGTTCCTGTGGGATTAAAAGTTGACTCAATCTAATGCTGTGCCAGTATATGGCAAGCATACGACTTTTATTTTTAGTTACAGTATCTAGTAGTTGAAAGAAAACAAAATGCAAAAAGGAACCTCCTCCTTTAAGCTTTGCCCAGGGTGATGGCCTAAAATGCAAGGTCTTCACCCCTGAAACTACAGCCAGTAGCTTACATAAGGGCTTACACTCCAGTTGCACTCACCGCTCCATTCCAGGTAGTAAAGCGAGGAAGTCCAATTGGATACTGTAGGCTAATCAATGGGAAGCAAGATTCACATCCCCTATTGGTGGTGCGTACAAAGAATCAGCAGGTCCTGGGGCAGGTTATATACTTAAAATATATTGTATCTGGTTTGCCGAACTATTTCCAAAATAGGTTTGGTAATGGCACAGGCCCTGTTAAAAACCCACACTAACCAATATTACATCAAATAGAATGAGACGATTAGTGTTTTGGAACACGTTTGAGGAGAATATATTCTTATAAATTAGGTTTAAGTGATTACCCTGGCAGTAAGACATGAACAACTATATTTACAGCTTGTCATGTTAATATGCCTAATATTATATCATGCCTGAGGAAAAAGCCCAAGTGTTTCGAAAGCTTGCATTTTCAATCATTTTAGTTAGCCAATAAAATGTATTATGTTATATCCAAGATGTCTCTACTTTCATCAATGGGTAACACGGTACAATTCTCTACTACTATGCCTTATATGTAATGTGATTGTGGGAGGTACCCTCTCACTTCTTCCTGCTCCTCTGCTACTAATAACATCTAAAGCTGGCCATAAACCACAAACCTAAAACTGCTGCTCTGCTCTATATTACTATCGCTTTAACATTTATCTTGGATTAAATGGCAAATTGGTGTAATGTCGAAGCAGTGTAGGACAAGCTTAACTGGCACCATCCCCATTAATTTGTGCCTTTGATAAAGTGGGTACTCCCACAAAACACATCAGGCAGGTTGTACATGTGTGTATCGAGTGCTGCATTATGCTTTTAAACTATCTATAATAAAGACAAATATATATAAATGTAACATAGCTTTTACTTTGATTTCCTGAGTGGTGAATCCAATTTCTATATACAAATTATATCCCCATCGATTTGTGGACCATGGAAAACAGAAATAATCTTAAGTGGTGATGTACAGAGAGTCACTATAGTAGAATGTGCAAAAGTTTCATTCACTTTTCGTATTCAATAAAGGGTTTGCGGGAGATATTACATTTGGGTTTGCGTAAAATTTTTAAGTTTAAAACATTACGCAAATTTTAGTGGTATAATTGCGTGTGTTTTTATGCATTACGTCATATTTTTAAGGCATCATTTTCTAATATTTATTTACATGAAACTAGTACTGTATATATCTGTAATATATCTTAGTGTAAGCACATGGAATTAGAACCAAAGCATTAAAAAAGAAACAAAACTAAAATTGTATTAAAAAAAAAAAAAGACTAGATTACTAGACCATTAATTCGATTTATTTATAACAATCTCCTCATCATTTTCTGCTTGGTCCTTGGTGCTATTAGATCATCTTTATTGTTGTGGTTAATTTAGCTATGTTTTTATTCTGTTCTTATAGTTGTGTAAGAAACTATTATTAAGCCAGTAATTCATGGTCATGAATCTGATGTGCTAAAAGGTGATAGATGACTGTCATAGTCCTTATAGACCATGAACTGGTATTATGATGATAATTTTAATAACTCTTTTTTCATTTATTTTTCAGGTATTGTTTCAAAATCATTTGAGTGCCGGTTAAAGGGGCAAGGTGCAAATTTTGTGGAGACCACAAGCCCTTTCACAGCATCTGCTTCAATAGAAACTTCTCCTTTAAAAGAAAAGATTGTAAGACGTACCAGAAAGCAGCCTCAAACAAATGAGCAAGTACAGCAGGTCATTATAATCCAGGGTTACTCTGAAGAGTATGCTGGAGGTTTTACAATTGATACTTCTGTTGAGGAGACAGCAGCAGCTACACTTCAGACACTGGCAATGGCTGGCCAGGTTGCAAGAGTAGTACACATCACAGAGGATGGTCAAGTAATAGCTACTGACCAAGCTGCTCACATGAACAATATAATTCCTGAAGAAATTCTCAGTGAGCAGCTGCAAGATGGCTCTACACAGTTTGTGGTAGTTGAAGGCCCTGTAGGAGAAGCAAATGTAGAAGAGGCAGTTTCAATAGAGACAGTAACTGACTCCAATGGAAATGTGGTACAGCAAGTCATGGCACAAGGTATTTTAGATGCATCTGAGACTGTTCATGCTGCAGATTCCTCCTCTGCACTAGATGCTTTACTTTGTGCTGTGACTGAGCTTGGAAATGTAAGTAAAGTAAATACTCAACACAACATAACGGAAAGGACAATGGAAGAATCTTTGGTGACAATTTCAAATAATCATCATTGTAGCGATCCCAGTGCAGAAGAAATACAAATGTTCCATGAAGTACAAGAGACTCCCCAAGGCATTGAAACAATGGAGGTTGTAAGGCAAGTTATGCATTCTACGAATATTTTAACACCAGAAGAACCAGCTCAAGTGTCATTTAAAAAAATGGTTCAGGGGGTACTTCAGTTTGCAATGTGCGATTCTGAGGCAGCAGATCAGTTTATCAATGAAGGTGTTACTCAAGTTATTGTAAATGATCAGGGCACTGTACACATGGTTTCGACCGAAGGTCCACATATAATTATGCACAATGCAGAAAGCCATGCCCTCACTATACCAGAGCAACATGTTGACGTTGTTGAATCTGATGAAGAAATTTCACAGATAATAGTTACTGAAGAACTTGCCAGAGCTATGGCTGAGACTGTAAGCAGCAACTTTACAGATGGAACAACCCATTATATTGTTACAGAACTACCTCAAGAAGAAATACAGAAGGAATCTGGTATTTATTCACATGCAGTGATAGAAACAAATCAATCTGATCATATTTTACATGCTGAAACTAATTTGGGCACACAGGTTCCTTCTGAAGCTACATCACAAGAGCTCACAAGCATGGTGGTCTTTACAGAGTGCACCTCTGAAGATACATTTCAGACAAGCCAAAAAGATAGTACAGACAAGCAGCCACAGCTTTAGAAGTACAAACCATTTAAATATGTTCAGTTCTTATTCCGATTCTGATAATTTTGTAAATCCTATGTTTTCTTAATTTTGTTTTGTTAAGCAAGATACAAAGTAAAAGACAGGAAAATCAAAAATCCAGAAATGTATCAGTTCCTTATGTTAAGTAAACCTTTAATTGCCAAGAGATTTCATTGATTAGCAGTGTTACATGTTTGCTACAGGCTGCTTTACACTTCTGTGGGGTATTAGCCTTTAAATAACCTCATCTCTATATGAACATCTGTGTTGGTATTAAAAACATTCTGTTACCTTTTATCACATCATGTATCACAGGCTTTACTCTGCTTCCCTTTCAGCTGTAAATTACAAATATTTTTTCTTATTTCTAAAAAAGAAAAGCTTTCCATACATAAGGAAACCAGTGCATTATTGTGCCTAGAAGAAATATCACATATTTTCAAAGTATATGTAATCTTCTAGGAACATTAGGTTGCTAACTTTTTTTTATCTTGGTCACATATTAAATCATCATACTGAATGGCAGATTAGAAGTGAGTGCACTCTGCAGCATACTGTACTAGAGCTGATTAATAATTAGTCAGGGAACAGGTAGGAAATGTTATAAATGTGGGTGCACAAAATCAGACTTTCTGTGACACTCTTTTCTGGGTGCTGTATTTTTTTTTTCTTGCATTCATAAGGAAACAAATACAGAGTTAACACAGCTCACAGTAAGGGATTGTCTATACTTGGCTATATTATGATTTCAATGCCACATTAAGTTTGAATTTTCTTGACATGCTCAGTGAATTCTCTGTGGGCTGTACAGGCAAGGTAAAGGAAAAGTAAAACTAGGTTTATGTGTAGACAGCCCTTTCCTGGCATGGTAAACATCAACACATTTATATTGGTGCATAAACATAAATCCAGTGCAATGACTTGATGCACACTGTTGATCTTTGGAGACAAAGCCTAAAGCTAGGTACACACTGTACCAATCTATCAACAGACAGAATCTGCTAAATTCTGTCTGTCATCTTTGAGAGGTGGGAGTACACACAGTCACAATCATTCTCCTTATATAAAGTATTTGTGATTGTCGTGCTCCCTACTATTATAGCCGAGTCCTTCTACTTTAGCACAGGGGGCCAGCCGCGTCCTGGGGAAATTTTATGGTCAAAACAACCATTTCTGATGCTGACACAAACATTCATTGGCATCAGAATTGGTAATTTTGTCTGTACACACATTAGCGATATAGGGCCAATCCCTTCGGTACCAATGAGATTGACCCTATATCGCCAACGTGTGGACCCAGCTTAAGGGTTTAATGTTTCAAATGTAAAGATTTTACATAAATTACACATCAGAAATTAGAGACTCTTAAACTCTAATCAGCTCCACATTGTTCTTTGTCCATAGAAAGACTTTTTTTTTTACAAGTCACAATTTAAAACCATTTTGGTGGAACAGGGTAGAGTTAAGGTGCCCATACATTAAGGTTCGTCAGATGTGTGTTCGAGGGTGCCGACCTGCAGCGCTCTATGGGGGAGATTCAATATAGCCATTTTCCGTCTAAAACCCACGTTAACCCTAAAAAAATTTGGGTTAACGTGGGTTTTGGACGGATTTTCGAGCACAGCGCCATTTTCGAATGTTTTTGGAAATAGCGCTGTGCTAATGATCCAAAACCTGTAGTGTTAAGTTTTGCGCTACTTTCTAGCGTGAAACTTAACGCTACGGGTTATGGAGTGTTAAACTCCCGCTCCTTACCTTTGCCCGATCCCGCGATGCAATAACTGACGTAATCTCGCTTACGCCAGTTATTGTATCACGGGATCGGGCTAAGGTAAGTAACGGGAGAAGTGATATTGTATCTCCCCGTATGTGTATGAATGGCCATTTAATTGTGCCGTGTATGGGCTCTTTATCAGCCAAAACAGCCGTTCGGTCAGGGATCATTGCCTGACCGGTTGGGTGGATCTTCGAACAAGCGCCCATTTCGTCCAATAAAGTGCCCATGCATGGCACAATTATCGTCCGAAATGGCCATTCATACACATCCTGCGGCACTGGTCGGCACCAGCGATCACACCTGTACAAAACTTTAGTGCTTGCCCTCCAACATATCAATAACATTTAATCAATGTCGTGTCAATATTCCTGGAAATGCCTTTCCGACATACAATTGTGAGGTTTCGTCTGGCCCCGTTTATTTTGCGCTTGTGTGTCAGTTACAAAAGAACGGAAAAGGCGGTTCCAGGAAAATGAATTGAATGTTGCAGATCGGTCGGAGGGTAACAATGTATGGGCACCTTTATACACCCTTGATTTCAATTATCAATCATTTGCTTTGTTAAATGTATCTTGCTTTGTTTAGTTTATCTGTGGTTGCATTGGCTGTAAAACATGCCAGTCAGTCTAAGATTCTCTATGCAAAGTTCTGCACAGAAGGTTGTAGTTTATGTTGATACCATTCAGCAATATTTGGTTATTTATTTAAAAAAAAAATCTTCTTATTATTCCACCACTGTTTTGTTTGTAAATTTGTTAAATACGTTTTTTGGCAAAAAAAAAAAAAACACTTTGGGCTAGTTCCACAATTCTATTGTTTCCACAGGAGCATAATCAACAGCCCAAGCAGATCTATTAAATGTACTGATGATTCATATCTTCTTTTATACATAGTTGGAAGACATGTCTTGACTTGCATTAAATGAAAATGATACTGACCTATCTCTGCTCATCATTACATAACCCTTTAAGATTTGTATAATGTTTTGCATATCTAATCCCCCAAAATGCCATTTTATGTGTGACAAACTACATCTAGGTAAAACATTAAAATTTGGGGAATTCATTTTAACTTTTAAAGCTATAGAGACCTTTGAAAGAGACGTCAGTGTGTCAGTGTACCAGTTGAAACTTTTAAAGCGGAAATTTAATATCCAGTATTTATTTTCTTTCAGTAGATGACAGGGTAGCCAACATGTTTTCCAGATTATTGTTTAAAATCAGGACTTCCCTACTGAAGTTTGCATATTTTAAATACAATTACAATTCAGTCCTAAGCTGAATTATGCTAAGAACTTGTCTGAAGGTGTTTTTTCGGGGTTGGAGCCATTCACCATATAACTTGAAGAACTGATAGTATGGCCTGGCCAATAAAATTAAAGACTTGTTTTTTTTTCCATCAAGATCTTTCAATCTGTAAGTTGTAAATCTTTATTGTGCTTTCCCAAATAAAATCATTACAAAAGTCTGTGTCTCTGTGAAATCATTTCAGAGAGGAAAATACTTGAAAAGAAATCAAAGTTTGTTTAATTGAATAATGTATATAGACTGCAAAGATGGACAATATAATAGAATGCATTGCATTGTGTTTGCAAATCTTATGGTGCACATACACTATACTATAGACATTTGTCAATAAAAAAATCTATCTAAGAACTGCCTAGCCTGTTCTTTTTTGCAATCAACGTGAGATCACAAAATGAATTGACCAAACTTGATTATGTCAAGATAAGAACTTCTGCTTGTAAAAAGCAGTCTTTAGACATAGACATAGATAGATTTGTCTAGTACACAAAGTAAAAATAAAGCCCCGATATGGTTGGATCCGCCAGTATCAGGGCTTTAAAGGGCAAGTCCAGCCCCAAAGTATTGCTCAGTTTTCATGAGGCATCCAGAAGCATAGCAGGCATACAGTAATGAATGCATAGGACAAACTATGATATATCTATATATTTTAAAGAGGCCATTCTTTCTAAAAGATGTTCTTATGAGGGTGGAGTTGTCCTTTTAGGTCAGTGTGTGAAGCGTCTTTCCCGAATGAGTGTGCAGTTGTGAGAAAAATGCAGTCCTGAATGCTCTTCCTATGCTGTGTATAGGAAGAACACTCAGGCTGTGTGTATCCTGATCTTTCAGAAATAAACATTTTTGCTGTGTATACCCAGTCTAACATCTAATCTAATGACTGCCTAGTATTTGGCCAGCTTTAAGGCTCAAACACATGCAAACGTGGGGGCCGACCTCTGTATAGTTAACCCACTTTCTTCATTACAGTATTGTTATACATTTACATGGGTATATAACTGTGCTACATGCAAATACATAGAAATTTGATTCCAGTAAATTCAATCATATGGCTTACAACATGTAATGTAAATTTTAATATTATAATAGTAAACAAACAAGTCATGTCTAAAAACATGTCAAGATCTTTGGGCAGACATCAATCACTTTAAATCTATTTAAAAATAAAGCATAGTCAACACAGTTTCAGGATTAACTGGTAATATTGACCGTGCAAGGACTCTTATGCAGCTTGTTAAATTTAAAACAAACCACTACAGCTGCTGTTACCACAACCCATAGTTAATGCATATTTCACTTTCATGATTCCAGCTTAAGTAGACATTCTTATTGTGTGCTTTGGCAGGCTATATTCGATTGTGTCATACTACGAATGTAGTCATTTCATGGTCAGTGTCTGCATTCCATTGTACAAAGGCTTGACCAGCTTTACTTATGGTGCTGTTACACATTCTGTTTTTAGATGAAGTTACAAATCTAAAAATTCACAGTCAAGTATTACCTTATATCTGAGTACATCTGTATTTATATCTGAGTACATCTGTATTTATATCTGAGTACACCTGTATTTAAATGAACATTTTAAATGTCGTGTAGACAGATTATTGGGTGGGGCTGGGAGTGACCTAGCAGTCTTGGTTCACGTTGGTGCCAATGACAAAGTTAGAGGTGGAGGTGAGGTCCTTAAAAATGATTTCCGAGAATAAGGGGCCAAGTTAAAAGCAAGGACCTCAAGGGTAGTGATTTCAGAAATACTAGCGCAGCCACGTGCTACACTAGGGAGGCAACGGGAGCTCAGGAGAATAAATGCGTGGCTAAGAGAGTGGTGTAAGGAGATGGGGTTTGGGTTTTTAGAGAACTGGGCTGACTTTTCTGTTGGCTACAGGCTCTTTAGTAGTGACGGATTGCACCTCAATGGTGATGGCTTAAAGGAGGTCACTAAATGTAAAAAACACACATTGGTATCTGAATTTATAACTTTAAAGGTATCTCCACCACATCACTAATCTATACCTTCCTTACCCCCATACAAGTGTACTTTATCATTCTTTTCAAACAAGCCTTGGATGATGTCTCTAGCTTCTTTGGATCTTAAGTTATAGGCTTGTAAAGTTACACTTTCCAGACTCTGTATCTTTCTGACAGGTAAGTGATAAGCTGTCATAAGCCTCACCCTCAAAAAACTTTTTCAGAAGCTAGTTACAGTTCTGCGACCATTCTCTATGGAAACCTTGGGGGGGGGGGGGGGGGGGGCTGGTGGCTGGCTTAAAAGCGTGTTTGGGGGGTGGGGCCAATGATGTTCTGTCCCAGCAGTGGGTATGCTTCTACCTAAACTTAGAGGCAGACTCCAAGTGATGTCACAGCTCACATTGCTAGCAGGAAAAAAAAAACACTTTTATGTGCTGTAACTTTAGATAGACCGCAACTAGAAGCATGATCCTGGTGTCATTTTAAAGGAATAGTTCACTGAAAAAGTGAACTATTCCTTAATGCATTGATTGAAAAACAGGACTTAAAGGGGAAGTTCAGTGCAAATACATATGCTTTCAAAAAAAGAGCAGTATTTTTCATCCCAATGACCTTAATCCACCAATTCCGCATTGTCGTGTATAAATAACTGCAACGAAATACTGACTTCCTGTTTGCAGGACCCCTAGTAGAGGCGTTATGGTATTGCCTTGACCAGCGCCTGGGTTGATTTAGTTGCTAGTAGAGAATGAGCATCTTTGACCCATCCAACAGCCAATCAATATAATAAACTGTTAGGAACATTCCAAGGAAGTGGTGCATCCTGGGAAGAAGAGAACCGTTAGAACCTATAAATGTCAGCTCACTAATGTCACAGACAGGAACAGCAAAGGGTATGAATCAACTGATTTTTTAAAATGGGAGATATGTAGAATAACTAAGAAGGCATTACACAAACTAAGAATTTAACAAATATCGATAATTCCACTGAACTGTCCCTATGCCTTACCTTCTTCAATCAATTGTACAGGATCCTGGAACGAAAGTGAGTATATATCTTACTTGCAACAATCAACTGCTTGCTGATGTCCTACTTCAATTTAACTATAGCGTGCATGCACCCTATACTTAAAGTGAAATCGGAAGTGTCCAGAACCATCTCATCAGCCAGCATAGTCCTTTATCTCCCGTTTTTCATTAAAGGTGAAAAATCAGTGAACTATTTCTATAAAGGTAGTAGTGTGTCCTTTTAAAGGCTATGCCACCCCTAAAATAAAAATTTTATATCATGCTCCCCCATGTCCCCCAGCCCCAACCGCATGTTTAGTTTTTTAAAAAGCCCCCAAACTCTTACTTACCTCCCTCGATCCTCCGCCGCACTGCCGGCTCTGCTTGCGAGAATGCAAGCAGAGGGGCGGGACCGGCAGTCGCGTCTGTGATTGGCTGAGCGGCAGCCAATCACGGACGCGGCTGCCGGTCATTCAGTGCAGCGGAGGAGGAAGCGGAGAGGTAAGTAAGAGTTTGGGGAGCTTTTAAAAAAACTAAACATGCGGTTGGGCTGGGGGCATGGGGGAGCAGAATATTTAGGGGGTTTTTCGCTAGGGGGAGGGATAGTAGAACGGGAGGGAGAGGGAGGGGAGGGGGGAGAAGGGCTGCAGCACGCATGGCAGGAATCTCCGGGAGGCCAGGTAGCAGGCAGTGTCCTATATGGACCTGCTAGCCTCCTGGTGGGCAGTTTTTGGAACTTTGGGGGGGGGACTACAGGAGAACCAGAGGAGTTGGGATGTGAGGTAAGGATTAAACTACACTACATGGTGGGGCCAGTAGTTGGGGGGATATAGTTTTGGGGGTGGACATGCCCTTTAATAAAGGCCACTTGTATGGAGAGCACAGTTTCTTTTTAACATGTAAATTGTCTTGTATATTGCTTTCTTTGGTAGCTTTCTTAAAAAATGTAGTTCCTTAAATACATACTATATAGATCAGTCCTTCCTAATGTTATTCTAGTTCAGTTGGGAGTCTTTGTGGATGTTTATGTGGGCAATGTAGTAATTACTGTACCAGATTAGGCTCACTTTTGTAAGTACTACAGGTAATTTGCATGTAAACTTTTTTTTTCTATCCTTTTTAGCCGGATATGGATCCAGGAATTGCTGGGCTTTTAAGGGAACCCAAGGATACCTGGTTATTCGTCTTTCAAGGATGATTTACCCAACTGCTTTCTCTTTAGAGCATATACCAAAGTCTCTCTCACCACTGGGGAATATAACAAGTGCACCTAAAGATTTTTCAGTTTAAGTAAGTAGTTCTATTTTATTTTTTTGGATTTTTGTGTAATTTGTTTTATTTTTGGGGGAAATTTCATTGTTTATTAAATATTCCTTTGAATAGTCACAGAATTCCTTTCTGTGGGATAATTGATAAATTGAGCCAACATTAAGATTTCTCAAAATGGGATTTATGTAATGAGCCACATACAGCCTGTTCTTTAATATTGAGAGGGAAAGTGATCAGAGTAGTAAACTATGTATCCCATTGCTGTCAGCCATCTCGGCTAACAATTATCTAATGTGCACATAGCTTAGGTGTGTTTCAAATCTTCATTAGGCCTTGGACTATGGTCAGTCCAAATGAAGATATCACCCACTGGAAGATTAAAACTGCTGTGATTATGTTAAAATATCTTGTTAATTAAATATTTTAATAGTCCTATATTATCTCTTATTTATCAACAGGGCCTAGAAAATGAGTATCAGGAAGATGGACATCTTTTAATCCTGCTGTAATAACCAAGAAGGAGAACCTTGCAAATATTCAACATTACGGTAAATTGTGTTCAGGACTTCAAATGCTGTCATGGTGTTTGCTACTTTTTCCAACCTATAGCTTATTTTTATTTTCAAGATTAATATATTCCGCGCTTGTGTGTATCCTAAAATCAGTGGCAATGCCAATAAGATCACAATTAATATATATAATGTACTTATTAAAACGTATATCTACATGTATAAGTGGTAAAACTATACAAATGGTGAAACCTATAGCTGAATAAACATTCTCAATATATAGGAGAACTAAGCTAAATCCCTATTTGCTGCCCCAGAAAAGGCTAGGTTCAGACGAATGCTTATAGGCATTTTGGCGTTTTACTAGCGTTGCCAATAGCAAAACATCTGGAAACATTAAGAAAACGGTGGTAAAACGCATCCAAATCAACAAAAACAGCCGTTCTCTGAATGAGACCTCAGTGGATGCAGCCAGAGTATGAGGAACACAACCAGAGAGATATGCTTACCAGCCTTAAAGTGTCCTGCTGCGTAATAGTAACAGTAGTGGAGCCACCGAAATACTGACTTCACTTCTGTTGACCCAAACTCTACAGAGCTTAAAGGGTAAGCTGTATTTTGTGTCTACTGGTATCTGATATATGAATCTATATACCTCGTGCTCCTGGCACCTTTCCGGACCAACCAAGGAGGGTCGTTACAGCTGTGTGGTAAGCAGACATGTGGAACCGGAGGCATGTCTATGCATTGTTTGGCATTGCCATCATTAGGGGTGTCTTATTGCCACTGATTCACGACGCGCAGAATATATTTCTAGAGGTCTTATCTTGACCCCTAGTATTTGAGAGCTGTGCATATCCTAACACAATACTTTGGTGTTAGTTGGGGATTATAGTGTTTTTTTTATTTTATATTTTCGCTTTTCTCCCCTATTTTTTTTGCTGATGATTAGAGATATGTGGTATTGCACAAGTTGGATAATATTTTATATCCTGTTAACATCCTTGTTTTTAATCTTAGGAAGAAAACGGAGAAAGCTTTCCAGATTGTGGAACTGCGGATCTTCTCAAATTGGGGCCACCCAGACTTTACTTGCCTATATAGATTTAGAGCCCATGGAACTCCTGTAAAAAATCACCAATCTTTAACTCAATTGGAATTTGGTTCTGTAAATAGTGCGATCCTGGAACACTGGAATGTATTTGGAATATGGCTAACAGCCACTACCAGGAAAACCTACAACTTCTCAACCAAAATAATTGAATATGCACTTAGCTGTCACCAGTATGCTTTACAATTTGCCAAGCTCTGTAAATGCTGCATGTAAATCTCTCAGGACTAAAAGGCCAGTTGTTGCGAGACAGCTGCAAAAAACACTACAATGTAATCTTCATTTTATTCACCTACATGTTTGTATATTGTAAATACAGAAAAAGTGGATCAGTTTGGCATTTTGTTATGCAATACTGTAAAAGAAAAAAAGCTTTACCTTTCAGACTTTTAATTCCCAACTTGGTCCGTTATACCAAACATATCAAACACATTTGCCTGGCTATTGGTTTCCTTAAGGGTACGCTAATGTTTTTATTGCAGAAGTACAGGTATAACAATATGTAACGCTGTATTGTATGCTTATTGATATACCTGTGCTTTTATTAGATTTTTTCGGAGCATGCATGTATGAAATAAAATATGAGAAACCAAAGCCATAGGCTTTGCCTCATTCAGCTTCTTTAAAACTTAAGTCAGACTGAAACTGAGAATTTTTGTCCACATGTGTTTGAAAAGCAGCTAAATTTAAGTGGCTTCGTGCTCATAAGTTTCTTTTATATAAATATATTGTATTTAAATTAACATAATGGGAGGGGGTAAAAGCACTTTCAAACTTTTTTTATATTTGAACAAATTCCGCTTAACAGTACAGTGCACAGTAAAGAGAAAGGCTGAATCAAGTAATAAACTTATATAAAGTGCATTTTGTGCATATGATACAAGGTTTAACTGAAAGATTAGAATTCACTTTTTTGACACGCTTGTTTTTAAATTATTAGCTGGAATGGAGTGTCGGACTTTTATGTATATAGATTTATTTTATATATCTATGCCCTTAACATTTTCTCTAACAGGAAAATTTCTTTCAGACCATTAATAAGTTCAATATTTTTGCAAGGACCAGAGAATCCATTTCTCTGTTTATTTATGTCGTACAAGAGTCCAAAACAGTTGTGGTACTATGTATAGAATGCATATATGCCATGTACTCTATGTAATCAGATATGGGAGTTGGTAAAATGGGGGGGGGGGCAAAAAACACTAATTATTTTTAAAGTTTAAAGAAAAAAAAATAAAACTTTGTGCAATGTATTTTTGTAAAGGCTTTTTCAGCTATTTGTTTTTCAGTGATTTTTTTGCTTGCGCCATATTGATAAAAATATTAAAATGTTTTAAATAAAGAGTTAAATTTTGAGTACATGTAATATTTCAAATTATTGTAAAAGGAATACAAAAAATATAAAAATGTTTGTTCAACAGTTTTTTTGAATTCAATCCTTACATAATTTTTTTTTTAATTGGGGCCACTTCTAATTATTGATAAACAGAACAAATAGAAGTGGGTAATATAAGCCACTGCCTGTGCTTTCTTGATGAAACATTACTATGTAGTGCATTAAAAACTACAGAGGATGTGCAACTGCTGCAGACAGATCTAGACGGTTTGTCAAAATGGGCAGCAAAGTGGCAGAGATAAGTTGTCTTAATACTGTATATTCTCGAATATAAGTCAATCGAATATGTCGAGGTATCAATTTTACCTGAAAATGAGTAAAATTGATTGACTTGAGTCAATCAAAGTCGAGGGTAGAAATTATGACCATTACTGCTTTCTGATTCTATATTGTTTTGATTCTTTAGTTGCCCTTTAAATGCACAGCAGAATTTCCCATACAGCAGTCCCATACAGTAATAGCCAAATCCAGTATGGCTATACTGTATGGGACTATGTATGGTAATTCTGCTGTCCATTTTAATGGGCAACTAAAGCCTTAAAACAATACAGAATCAGGAGGCAGTCTTTAACAATAGATACCATCCTCCTGATTCTGTTTGTTAAGGCAATAGTTACCTTAAATGGAGAGGAATCCCACACACAACCCCTAATTCCTTGCAACTCCAGATGTTTGGAAACTACAACCCCCACAGCTTTAGTTGCATCTGCATCTAACCAGCCCCACTCCTACAGAGAAGACTTGCTTTCAGTCCTTGTTCTAGTTGAATGGCTGCCGAGGTCCGCATCTTACTTCAATCACTAACTTTAAATCTGGCAGCCGCACGCTTCCTGTCCCTTCCGCACTCACTGTTCAGGTGCTTAACGTCCCTACTCTGCGCCGAGTAGTGGACTTCAGCACACAGTACAGTGGATGCGGAAGAGACAGGATGCATGCGGCTACCGGATTTAAAGCTGGTGACTCAAGTACAAGTTGAGGTAGGATTTTTAAAGCCTAAAAACCTCGACTTGTACTCGAGTATATATGGTAAATGCATTCAAGTTTAAAAAGTCTTGTGCTGCTATACTATAATTTGGAAAAGGATCTACGATATTGTGTCGAACCTTGGGACCCAGATGATGAGGCATTGATGTCCTGTTCAGCCATGTTTTCTGATTGGCATGTAAAAGAATTATTTTCTGTAATGACCTTTAAGATAGCAGCATTATATGATCTATTACGTTTGTCATTTGCTGGTTGTTATTCTTGCACCCAGATATTGAAGGGCATTTCCAGCCCAGAAATCAACTTTTAGAATAAGGAAGGAGTCCCCCGATCATTAATTACCTTACCTCTCTCTTCGCCATTGTGAGCAGCCGCGTCCGTGATTTGCTGCCTCTCAGCCAATCACAGATGCCGCTGCCGGTCCGCCTCCCCTGCTTGCAGTTCGGTGCAAGCAGAGGGCGGGCAGTGCGGCGAAGGAGAGTGGTAAGGTAAGTAATGATCGGGGGACTTTCTGATGATATAATTATAGCGGTTGGGGGGGGGGAACATGAACTATAATATATAAAACTTTTTTAAAGGGTGGGAATGCCCTTTAAGTTTTTTATTTCAAACACATTCAATGCTCCTGTCCTAACAATGATATAATCCTTTCATACAAAAAGAAAAGTAATTTTTGCAGTGTGTATTTCTTGGATAGCATGGATGTAAGAAACGGAATAAAAGTAAGGCTGGGGGATTGAACCTGCAACTTGTACATTTACTCTGTAAAGAGCTCTTACCTATATCCTAATGGAGAACTTGTGACCTTCTGAAGTCTTTATTCTAAAACTGGTGCCTTACCAGGTACACCACTGCTGAATAAGCAGAGCATCAATGTATATTTAGAAGCTTATCTTTGCTAGGAACAGAATGTTAACAATATGTAAGTCCCTGGTAAGAATTTGAAAGTTTGTTACCCTGCAGTTTTTTTACTGCAATTCACACTGACTGGTAAACTGCAAGGTAACCAGCTGCTTTCAAAGTCTTATCAGGGATTTCCATATTAGTGTGGAGATATCTGTGTACAAAACACTGTGCATAGAGACAGTGAATACTGGAGTCAGGGGGCATAGTCAGTGATGAATTCATGGGCTGTGGGTTGTACTGACAACATGGAAACCTTCTAGTTACAGAATCTATTTCCCAGGTCCTTGCACAGCAGTAGTCACTTAAGGGTTAATCCCACCTGTGGAGCGAGTGACGGGAACCCCTCCCAATGCATATAAAAAGGTGTCTGGTAGCCCTTCTTATTGTCTTTTTTTTTTTCTTTCTGTCTGAGCGAAGAGGAACTCCAAACAGTTTTCTCCCTCTGTCCTAAGCGCTTGCGCGATGTGCAGGAGCAGCTAGGCGCGCCACCGTCGGTGCATACGTAATGACGCAAAGCGTGACAAACATATATGCGACCGGACGTACGCCAAAGCCGCAAATTTCAAAGAAACACAACACGGGTGCTCAGCTTATATGGAAGCCAGATACCGTAATAGAGATTCTCCCCTCCTGAACTCAGCGTGAGACCTAGCACCTCTCCACAAGACAAAACTCTGCTTTGCAATAAGTAATCTGTGGATTAACCCCCATACACTCTCAGAACATCCTTTACAATGTCTCCAATTTAATTCCAGCTTCTACAATGAGCTCCAGAGAACACAGAAGCTCAGGATTTAGGAGGTAGGGTACGGAGAGAGAGAGAGAGTGTTCCTAGGAAGCAACATTAAAACTACTCTTATTTTCACAGCTACTCTTCTAGAAGAGATAAGGATCATGATTATCCTCACAAGAGAAAGTGATTGAATGCCATATGTGGGACAACCCAGCTCTTCCAGGCAAAAAACTGCGCTGAATGCACAGTTTTCAGATCTAATCAAAATACAAATCCTGAATTCAGTGAAACAGATGATGGATTCGTCAGTGGCAACTTTTTCTATAACAATACTGTCCAAAGTATCCACTATAATTAGCTCCTCAGATCTTCCACACAGCATGTATTACCGGGCCCTTTGGAACCGGGGAAGCAGTCAATTTTGAAACAGAAGTCAATCCAGCCAGAAGAACCTGAAGACTACCAAACCTAGGAAACTTTTGCTCACTTAATCCAAAAATGAAAACTACCCGTGTATATCTGAACCTGTACAAGCTTCATCTTTGATCGCATGTTTACAAAGAAACCACAAGAAACAACATTTTTTCATGTCATAATCCATTCTTGATACGATAAAGAACATTCAAACCCTGACAAAAGGTTTCTGTCTCAAAATTTCACCAAAACTTATCCATTCGTCCAATCAATTACAACTTCATGGGATGAACCTCCAAGGTAGACACAAATAATAAGCGATCACAAGCCTGACCAGGGCCAATAGTTACTGGTCTAGAACTCAAGAAGCCATCAAAAAGATACCTCCAGTCAAGATTTAATAAAGATGCTAAAAGACATCAAAGATACAAACAAATTATATCTGAAGCATCCATGGACTCCGTTAAACTGGCAGCCAAGTCCATGAGTGCGTCGGTAGTAGCCAGGAGTGCCTTTGGTGAGGCAGAGGAAGGCTGACGTACTCCAAGCAAGTTTAACTTCAATTACATTTGAAGGAAGCTTACTTTTCGGTTCCAGGTTGGAGGAACTAATTGAAAGGAACTCTGCCAAAAACACCCTACCTTTCTCTCGAGGGGGCAAGACAAGCTTCTTCCTCTCTTTTTCAGTCTTCAGGCCTCAGAAATGGCAGATTGTACAGAACAGGGAAACCCTTTTTCCACCAAGAGTCATGGAAGAACAACGCAGGACCCCAGCCTTTTTTGTGGAGAGGTGCCAAGCCCAAGCTCGTCCATTATGAAGGTGCGCAAGCCCATTGTATTTAGATAGGAGGAGACTTTTCCTCTTCAAAGAAACATGGGCTCAAACTACCTCAGATTCAGGGTTCTGGATATTCTAAAGCGAGGATATTGGATTGAGTTCCACCCCATCTTCCAAACAACACAAATTCCTGACATCCAAACCACCGCTATCTTCAGAGGCCAAAATAGCATTGTCGAAAAGCTACGAGACCTTCAGCGAACAACATTATCAAGAGGGTACAGAATCCCAAAAGAGGAATGGATATACTCTCAAATCTTTCTGAAAAGAAGAGCACTGGCGATTCAGGACAATCTTGAACCTAAAATATTCTAAATTCTTTCATCCATCTGAAGAAATTCAAGATGGAAACCTTAAAATCAGTACTCGTACAATGAACATTGGATGGCTCGAATGACATTAAAACGCATACCTTCACATACATATGTCAGAAACACCGGAAAATTCTTGGTTCTCCATATACAAACAGCATTATCAATACAAAGTCCTTCGGACTTTCCTCTGCACCGAGAGATTCACAAAGGTATTCATTCCCTTATAGCTCACCTTCGTCTATCCAAATCTTTGCATACCTAGACGAAGCGATAAAATCTCAAATCAACAATTCTGAGGAAACATTCAATAACACTGGCATTCCTTCATCACCACGGGTGGGTGGTAAACGAACCGAAGTATCACTAATTCCATCCGGTAATCCCATTTCGGGAGTGGTACTGAACACCCAGACTTCACGGTATCTCTTCTACCATCTGGAAAAAGAGATATCTCTAGAATTCAAAATTTGTGTCAGACAGCTCCTTCAGCATGGGTTATCAGCATGTTATAGGGAAATTGACCTCAACATGGCTTGGTTCGCTATGCCATGCTCCACACCAATGTGTGGTGTGGAGCATGGTCAATGGTGTTTCCTGAGCCAATTCCGGACACAGAAAGGTCAAATACGCGGGGGGGTGGGGCCAATGATGTTCTGTCCCAGCAGTGGGTATGCTTCTACCTTAAACTTAGAGGCAGACTCCAAGTGATGTCACAGCTCACATTGCTAGCAGGAAAAAAAACACCCTTTTATGTTGCTGTAACTTTAGATAGACCGCAGCTAGAAGCATGATCCTGGTGTCATTTTAAAGGAATAGTTCACTGAAAAAGTGAACTATTCCTTTAATGCATTGATTGAAAAACAGGACTTAAAGGGGAAGTTCAGTGCAAATACATATGCTTTTCAGAAAAAAGAGCAGTATTTTTTCATCCCAATGACCTTAATCCACCAATTCAGCATTGTCTGTGTATAAATAACTGCAACGAAATACTGACTTCCTGTTTGCAGGACCCCTAGTAGAGGCCGTTATGGTATTGCCCTTGACCCAGCGCCTGGGTTGATTTAGTTGCTCAGTTAGGCTGGGCTAGCTTAAAGCTTGTTGGGGGGTGGGGCCAATGATGTCTGTCCCAGCAGTGGGTATGCTTCTACCTTAACTTAGAGGCAGACCCAAGTGATGTCACCGCTCACATTGCTAGCAGGAAAAAACACCCTTTTATGTTGCTGTAACTTTAGATAGACCGCAGCTAGAAGCATGATCCTGGTGTATTTTAAAGGAATAGTTCACTGAAAAAGTGAACTATTCCTTTAATGCATTGATTGAAAAACAGGACTTAAAGGGGAAGTTCAGTGCAATAACATTGCTTTCAGAAAAAAGAGCAGTTTTCATCCAATGACCTTAATCCACCAATTCAGCATTGTCTGTGTATAAATAACTGCAACGAAATACTGACTTCCTGTTTGCAGGACCCTATAGAGGCCGTTATGGTATTGCCCTTGACCAGCGCCTGGGGTGATTTAGTTGCTCAGTAGAGATCTGAGCATCTTTGACCATCCAACAGCCAATCAATATAAATAACTGTTAGGAACATTCCAAGGAAGTGGTGCATCTGGGAAGAAGAGAACCGTTAGAACCTAAAATGTCAGCTCACTAATGTCAACAGCAGGGAACAGCAAAGGGTATGAAATCAAATGATTTTTTAAAAGGGAGATATGTAGAATAACTAAGAAGGCATTACACAAACTAAGAATTAACAAATATCGATAATTTCCACTGAACTGTCCCATGCCACCTTCTTCAATCAATTGTACAGGATCCGGAACGAAAGTGAGTATATTTATTACTTGCAACAATCAACTGCTGCTGATGGTCCTACTTCAATTTAACTATAGCGTGCATGCACCTATATAAAGTGAAATGGAAGTGTCCAGAACCCATCTCATCAGCCAGCATAGTCCTTATCTCCCGTTTTTCATTAAAGGTGAAAAATCAGTGAAATATTTCTATAAAGGTAGTAGTGTGTCCTTTTAAAGGCTATGTCCACCCTAAAATAAAAATTTTATATCTGCTCCCCATGTCCCCCAGCCCCAACGCATGTTTAGTTTTTTAAAAAGCCCCCAAACTCTTACTTACCTCCCTCGTCTCCGCCGCTGCCGGCCCTCTCTTGCGAGGATGCAAGCAGAGGGGCGGGACCGGCAGTCGCGTCTGTGATTGGCTGAGCGGCAGCCAATCACGGACGCGGCTGCCGGTATTCAGTGCAGCGGAGGAAAGCGGAAGGTAAGTAAGAGTTTGGGGAGCTTTTTAAAAAAACTAAACATGGGTTGGGGCTGGGGGACAGGGGGAGCAGAATATTTAGGGGGTTTTTCGCTAGGGGGAGGGATAGTAGAACAGGAGGGAGAGGAGGGGGAGGGGGGAGAAGGGCTGCAGCACGCATGGCAGGAATCTCCGGGAGGCAGGTAGCAGGCAGTGTCCTATATGGACCTGTAGCCTCCTGGTGTGGCAGTTTTTGGAACTTTGGGGGGGGGACTACAGGAGAACCGATGGAGTGTGGGATGTGAGGTAAGGATTAAACTACACTACATGGTGGGGCCAGTAGTTGGGGGGATTATAGTTTTGGGTGGGACATGCCCTTTAATAAAGGCCACTTGTATGGAGAGCACAGTTTCTTTTTAACATGTAATTGTCTTGTTATTGCTTTCTTTGGTAGCTTTCTTAAAAAATGTAGTTCCTTAAATACATACTATATAGATTAGTCCTTCCTAATGTTATTTCTAGTTCAGTTGGGAGTCTTTTGTGGTGTTTATGTGGGCAATGTAGTAATTACTGTACCAGATTAGGCTACTTTGTAAGTACTAAGGTAATTTGCTGTAAACATTTTTTTTTATCCTTTTAGCCGGATATGTATCCAGGAAATTGCTGGGCTTTTAAGGGAACCCAAGGATACCTGGTTATTCGTCTTTCAAGGATGATTTACCCAACTGCTTTCTCTTTAGAGCAATACACAAAGTCTCTCTCACCACTGGGGAATATAACAAGTGCACCTAAAGATTTTTCAGTTTACGTAAGTAGTTCTATTTTATTTTTTGGATTCTGTGTAATTTGTTTTATTTTTTGGGGGAAATTTCATTGTTTATAAATATTCCTTTGAATAGTCACAGAATTACCTTTTCTGTGGGTAATTGATAAATTGAGCCAACATTAAGATTTCTCAAAATGGGATTTATGTAATGAGCCACATACAGCGTTCTTTAATATTGAGAGGGAAAGTGATCAGGAGTAAACTATGTATGCCCATTGCTGTCAGCCATCTCGGCTAACAATATCTAATGTGCACATGCTTAGGTGCTGTGTTTCAAATCTTCATTAGGCCTTGGACTATGGTCGTCCAAATGAAGATACCCCACTGGAAGATTAAAACTGCTGTGATTATGTTAAAATATCTTGTTAATTAAATATTTTAATAGTCCTTATATCTCTTATTTTATCAACAGGGCCTAGAAAATGAGTATCAGGAAGATGGACATCTTTTAATCCGTGCTGTATATACCAAGAAGGAGAACCCTTGCAAATATCAACATCAGGTAAATTGTGTTCAGGACTTCAAATGCTGTCATGGTGTTTGCTACTTTTTCCAACCTATAGCTATTTTTATTTTCAAGATTAATATATTCGCGCTTGTGTGTATCCTAAAATCAGTGGCAATGCCAATAAGATCACAACTTAATAATATAAATTGTACAATTTATTAAAACGTATATCTACATGTATAAGTGGTAAAACTATACAAATGTGTGAAACCTATAGCTGAATAAAACATTCTCAATATAAGGAGAACTAAGCTAAATCCCTATTTGCTGCCCCAGAAAAGGCTAGGTTCAGACGAATGCTTATAGGCTTTGGCAGCGTTTTACTAGCGTTGCCAATAGCAAAACATCTGGAAACATTAAGAAAACGCTGGTAAAAACGCATCCAAATCAACAAAAACAGCCGTTCTCTGAATGAGACCTCAGTGGATGCAGCCAGAGTATGAGAACACAACAGAAGAGATTGCTTACCAGCCTTAAAGTGTCCGCTGCGCGTAATAGTAACAGTAGTGGAGCTCACCGAAATACTGACTTCACCTGTTGACCCAAACTCTACAGAGCTAAAGGGTAAGCTGTATTTTGTGTCTACTGGTATCTGATAATGAATCTATATACCTCGTGCTCCTGGCACCTTTCCGGACCAACCAAGGAGGTCGTTACAGCTGTGTGGTAAGCAGACATGTGGAACAGGAGGCATGTCCCTATGCATTGTTTTGGCATTGCCATCATTAGGGGTGTCTTATTGCCACTGATTCACGAGCGCAGTATATTTCTAGAGGTCTTATCTTGACCCCTAGTATTTGAGCAGCTGTGCATATCCTAACACAATACTTTTGGTTGTTAGTTGGGGATTATAGTGTTTTTGTTATTTTATATTTTGCTTTTCTCCCCTATTTTTTTTGCTGCATGAAGAGATATGTGGTATTGCACAAGTTGGATAATATTTTATACTGTTAACATCCTTGTTTTTAATCTTAGGAAGAAAACGAGAGCTTTCCAGATTGTGGAACTGCGGATCTTTTCAAATTGGGGCCACCCAGACTTTACTTGCCTATATAGATTTAGAGCCCATGGAACTCCTGTAAAATATCACCAATCTTTAACTCAATTGGAATTGTTTCTGTAATAGTGCGATCCTGGAACACTGGAATGTATTTGGAATATGGCTAACAGCCACTACCAGGAAAACCTACCAACTTCTCAACCAAAATAATTGAATATGCACTTAGCTGTCACCAGTATGCTTTACAATTTGCCCCAAGCTCTGTAAATGCTGCATGTAAATTCTCCGGACTAAAAGGCCAGTTTGTGCGAGACAGCTGCAAAAACACTACAATGTAAATCTTCATTTATCACCTACATGTTGTGTATTTGTAAATACAGAAAAAAGTGGATCAGTTTGGCATTTTGTTATGCATACCTGTAAAAGAAAAAAAAGCTTTACCTTTCAGACTTTTAATTCCCAACTTGGTCCGTTATACCAAACACTATCAAACACATTTGCCTGGCTATTGGTTTCCTTACGGTACGCTAATGTTTTTATTGCAGAAGTACAGGTATAACAATATGTAACGCTGTATTGTGATGCTTATTGATATACCTGTGCTTTTATTAGATTTTTTCGGAGCATGCACTGTATGAAATAAAATATGAGAAACCAAAGCCATAGGCTTTTGCCTCATTCAGCCTCTTTAAAACTTAAGTCAGACTGAAACTGAGAATTTTTGTCCACATGTGTTTGAAAGCAGCTTAAATTTAAGTGGCTTCGGTGCTCATAAGTTTCTTTTTATTAAATATATTGTGATTTAATAACATAATGGAGGGGGGTAAAAGCACTTTCAATTTTTTTTTATATTTGAACAAATTCAGCTTAACAGTACAGTGCACGTAAGAGAAAGGCTGATATCAAGTAATAAACTATCATAAAGTGCATTTTGTGCATATGATACAAGGTTTAACTCGAAAGATTAGAATTCACTTTTGTAACAGCTTGTTTTAAATTATTAGATGGAATGGAGTGTCGGACTTTTATGTATATAGATTATTTTATATATCTATGCCCTTAAACATTTTCTCAACAGGAAAAATTCTTTCAGACCATTAATAAGTTCAATATTTCTTGCAAGGACCAGAGAATCCAATTTCTCTGTTATTTATGTCGTACAAGAGTCCAAAACAGTTGTGGTACTATGTATAGAATGCATATATGCCATGTTACTATGTAATCCAGATATGGGAGTTGGTAAAATGGGGGGGGGGGCCAAAAAACACTAATTTATTTTTAAAGATTTAAAGAAAAAAAAATAAAACTTTGTGCAAAGTATTTTTGTAAAGGCTTTTTCAGCTATTTGTTTTTCAGTGACTTTTTTTGCTTGCGCCATATTGATAAAAATATTAAAATGTTTTAATAAAGAGTTTAAATTTTGAGTACATGTAATATTTCAAATTATTGTAAAAGGATACAAAAAATATAAAAATGTTTGTTCAACAGTTTTTTTTGAAATCACTCCTATACATAATTTTTTTTTTAATTGGGGCCACTTCTAAATTATAACAGAAAACAAATAGAAGTGGGTAATATAAGCCACATGCCTGTGCTTTCTTGATGAAACATTACTATGTAGTGCATTAAAAACTACAGAGGATGTGCAATGCTGCAGACAGATCTAGACGGTTTGTCAAAATGGGCAGCAAAGTGGCAGATAGATTAGTCTTAATACTGTATATTCTCGAATATAAGTCAATCGATAAAGTCGAGGTATCAATTTTTACCTGAAAATGATAAATTGATTGACTTGAGTCAATCAAAGTCGCGAGGTAGAAATTATGACCATTACTGCTTCTTGATTCTATATTGTTTTGATTCTTTAGTGCCCTTTAAATGCACAGCAGAATTTCCCATACAGCGTCCCATACAGTAATAGCCAAATCCAGTATGGCTATTACTGTATGGGACTACTGTATGGTAATTCTGCTGTCCATTTTAATGGGCAACTTAACCTTAAAACAATACAGAATCAGGAGGCAGTCTTAAAATAGATACCATCCTCCTGATTCTGTATTGTATAAGGCAATAGTTACCCTTTAAATGGAGAGGAATCCCAACACTAACCCTATTCCTTGCAACTCCAGATGTTTGGAAACTACAACTCCCAGCAAGCTTTAGTTGCATCTGCATATTAACCAGCCCCACTCCTACAGAGAAGACTTGCTTTCAGTCCTTGTTCTAGTTGAATGGCTGCCGAGGTCCGCATCTTATTCAATCACTAACTTTAAATCTGGCAGCCGCACGCTTCCTGTCCCTTCCGCACTCACTGTTCAGGTGCTTAACGTCCCTACTCTGCGCCGAGTAGGACTTCAGCACAGGTACAGTGGATGCGGAAGAGACAGGATGCATGCGGCTACCGGATTTAAAGCGGTGACTCAAGGACAAGTGAGGTAGGATTTTTAAAGCCTAAAAACCTCGACTTGTACTCGAGTATATATGGTAAATGCATTCAAGTTTAAAAGTCTTGTGCTGCTGTATACTATAATTTGGAAAAGGATCTACGATATGTTTGTCGAACCTTGGGACTCAGATGATGAGGCATCTGATGTCCCTGTTCAGCCATGTTTTCTGATTGGCATGTAAAAGAATATATTTTTCTGTAATGACCTTTAAGATAGCAGCATAATATGATCTATTACGTTTGTCATTTGCTGGTTGTTATTCTTGCACCCAGATATTGAAGGGCATTTCCAGCCCAGAAATCAACTTTAGAATAAGGAAGGAGTCCCCCGATATTACTTACCTTACCTCTCTCCTTCGCCATTGTGAGCAGCCGCGTCCGTGATTGGCTGCCTCTCAGCCAATCACAGATGCCGCTGCCGGTCCCGCCCTCTGCTGCAGTTCGGTGCAAGCAGAGGGGCCGGGCAGTGCGGCGAAGGAGAGTGGTAAGGTAGTAATGATCGGGGGACTTTCTGATGATATAATTATAGCGGTTGGGGCTGGGGGAACATGAACTATAATATATAAAAACTTTTTAAAAGGGTGGACATGCCCTTTAAGTTTTTTTTATTTCAAACACATTCAATGCTCCTGTCCTAACAATGATATAATCCTTCATACAAAAAGAAAGTAATTTTTGCAGTGTATTTCTTGGATAGCATGGATGTAAGAAACGGGATAAAAGTAAGGCTGGGGGATTGAACCTGCAACTGTACATTTACTCTGTAAAGAGCTCTACCATATCCTAATGGAGGAACTTGTGACCTTCTGAAGTCTTTATTTCTAAAACTGGTGCCTTACCAGGTACACCACTGTGAATAAGCAGAGCATCAATGTATATTTAGAAGCTATCTTTTTTGCTAGGAACAGAATGTAACAATATGTAAGTCCCTGGTAAGAATTTGAAAGCTGTTTGTTACCTGCAGTTTTTTTTTTACTGCAATTCACCAGACTGGTAAACTGCAAGGTAACCAGCTGCTTTCAAAGTTTATCAGGGATTTCCATATTAGTGTGGAGATATCTGTGTACAAAACACTGTGCATAGAGACAGTGAATACTGGAGTCAGGGGGCATAGTTCAGTGATGACTTCATGGGCTGTGGTTGTACGACAACATGGAAAAACTTCTTAGTTACAGAATCTATTTCCCAGGTCCTTGACAGCAGTAGTCACTTAAGGGTTAATCCCACCTGTGGAGCGAGTGACGGGAACCCTCCCAAGCATATAAAAAGGTGTCTGGTAGCCCTCTTATTGTCTTTTTTTTTTCTTTCCTGTCTGAGCGAAAGAGAACTCCAAACAGTTTTCTCCCCTGCCTCTAAGCGCTTGCGCGCTGTGCAGGAGCAGCTAGGCGCGCCACCGTCGGTGCATACGTAATGACGCATACGCGTGACAACATATATGCGACCCGGACGTATCGCACCAAGCCGCAAATTTCAAAGAAACACAACACGGGCTGCTCAGCTTATATGGAAGCCAGATACCGTAATAGAGATTCTCCCCTCCTGAACTCAGCGTGAGACCTAGCACTCTCCACAAGACAAAACTCTGCTTTGCAATAAGTAATCTGTGGATTAACCCCCATACACTCTCAGAACACTTTACAATGTCTCCAATTTAATTCCAGCTTCTACAATGAGCTCCAGAGAACACAGAAGCTCAGGATTTAGGAGGTGAGGGTATCGGAAGAGAGAGAGAGGTGTCCTAGGAAGCAACATTAAAACTACTCTTATTTTTCACAGCTACTCCTAGAAGAGATAAGGATCATGATTATCTCACAAGAGAAAGTGGATTGAATGCCATATGTGGGACAACCCACCTTCCAGGCAAAAAACTGCGCTGAATGCACAGTTTTCAGATCTAATCAAAATACAAATCCTGAATTCAGTGAAACAGATGATGGATTCGTGCAGTGGCAACTTTTTCTATAACAATACTGTCCAAAGTATCCACTATAATTAGCTCCTCAGATCTTCCACACAGCATGTATTACCGGGCCCTTTGGAACCGGGGAAGCAGTCAATTTGAAACAGAAGTCATCCAGAAGAACCTGAAGACTACCAAACCTAGGAAACTTTTGCTCACTTAATCACAAAAATGAAAACTACCCTGTGTATATCTGAACCTGTACAAGCTTCATCTTCTGATCGCATGTTTACAAAGAAACCACAAGAAACAACATTTTTTCATGCTCATAATCCATTCTTGATACGATAAAGAACATTCAAACCCTGACAAAAGGTTTCTGGTCTCAAAATTTCACCAAAACTTACATTCGTCCAATCAATACAACTTCATGGGATGAACCTCCCAAGGTAGACACAAATAATAAGCGATCACAAGCCTGACCAGGGCCAATAGTTACTGGCTCTAGAACTCAAGAAGCCATCAAAAAGATACCTCCAGTCAAGATTTAATAAAGATGCTAAAAGACATCAAGATACAAACAAAAATATATCTGAAGCATCCATGGACTCCGTTTAAACTGGCAGCCAAGTCCATGAGTGCGTCGGTAGTAGCCAGGAGTGCCCTTTGGCTGAGGCAGAGAGGAAGCTGACGTACTCCAAGCAAAGTTTAACTTCATTACATTTGAAGGAAGCTTACTTTTCGGTTCCAGGTTGGAGGAACTAATTGAAAGGAACTCTGCCAAAAAAACCCTACCTTTCTCTCGAGGGGGCAGACAAGCTTCTTCCTCTCTTTTCAGTCTTCAGGCTCAGAAATGGCAGATTGTACAGACCAGGGAAACCCTTTTTCCACCAAGAGTCATGGAAGAACAACGCAGGACCCCAGCCTTTTTTGTGGAAGAGGTGCCAAGCCCAAGTCTCGTCCATTTAGAAGGTGCGCAAGCCCATTGTATTAGATAGGAGGAAGACTTTTCCTCTTCAAAGAAACATGGGCTCAAACTACTCAGATTCATGGGTTCTGGATATTCTAAAGCGAGGATATTGGATTGAGTTCCACCATCTTCCAAACTAACCAAATTCCTGACATCCAAAACCACCGCTATCTTCAGAGGCCAAAATAGCATTGTCCGAAAAGCTACGAGACCTTCAGCTGAACAACATTATCAAGAGGGTACCAGAATCCCAAAAGAGGAATGGTATATACTCTCAAATCTTTCTGAAAAGAAGAGCACTGGCGATTTCAGGACAATCTTGAAACTAAAATTTCTTAAATTCTTTCATCCATCTGAAGAAATCAAGATGGAACCTTAAAATCAGTACTCGTAACAATGAACATTGGATGGCTCGAATAGACATTAAAGCGCATACCTTCACATACCAATATGTCGAAACACCGGAAAATTCTTTGGTTCTCAATATACAAACAGCATTATCAATACAAAGTCCTTCGGACTTTCCTCTGCACCGAGAGTATTCACAAAGGTATTCATTCCCATTATAGCTCACCTTCGTCTATCCAAATCTTTGCATACCTAGACGATAAGCTGATAAAATCTCACAATAACAAATTCTGAAGGAAAACATTCAAATAACACTGGCATTCCTTCATCACCACGGGTGGGTGGTAAACGAACCGAAGTATCACTAATTCCATCTCAGGTAATCCAATTTCTGGGAGTGGTACTGAACACCATGACTTCACGGATCTCTTACCATCTGGAAAAAAGAGATATCTCTAGAATTTCAAAAATTTGTGTCAAAGACAGCTCCTTCAGCATGGGATTATCAGCATGTATAGGGAAATTGACCTCAACATGAGCTTGGTTCGCTATGCCATGCTCCACACCAAATGGTGGGAGCATGGTCAATGGTGTTTCCTGAGCCAATTCCGGACACAGAAAGGTCAAAATACGCGTCTACCTCTAACAGCCATATTCAGTCTGAAATGGTGGACAGTGCCAACAAATTTGAAACCAATACTACTGGATCAAATCCATGGATATCTCCTATGACAGGCCAGTCCTTCGAGATGGGGAGCAACAATTCTGCCATTCAGCCCAGGGCAAGTGGTCGAAGAGGTGGTGGTCAGCTTCTCAGAATATGATGGGATTTTTCTTAACCCTGAAACATTCAAATCTTGATAACGGGAAGAAAGCATGAAGATCATAACCGACAACACCACAGGGTGGTAGCTAACAGAATGGTGGAACCAAGAGTTACTCTCTTTGGACATGGCCAAAACACTTCTACTTGGGTGAGACACATTTCTGGGAATATGCTCATTCATAAATGCATTCAGCTCACCACATCTCCAATAGATTTTGGTTGTCCAGATGTCTGTTCCTGGACATAAATTCAATCAAAAAAAAGTGGTGTAGTATAGAGCAACTAAAAACTCAGACAAACCCCACAGGTATGCTATAAAACTGTGCATTTATTGTGCACCCCCCAGACATGTTTCGGACCTTTCTCAAGTGATATGCTCCATTTACATTCCAGGAATTGCCAGAGAGGGCAGAAATCTCAGCAGGAGATAATATCCCCAAACGAATGGCAACTACAATCCAGAAGTGTTTACATGATAACCAGGAGTGGAGGGCCATCCTTCATGGACCTCATGGCTACACGCTTTTAACAATCAAATAAAAGGTTCTGCTCCAGGGTCAGGGACAGGAAGGCGCACAATAAAACAGACGCCTTTTCCATCAAATGGGATCAAACACTCTACTACATCCCCTCCTCTCCTTGATCTCCAAGGTGTTAAGATTTGGGATGACAAAGAAACAAATAATAATCTTACCTTGGTGGCCAGGAGGCCGTGGTTTTCTTGGGCACTAAAGATGTCGATCTGCACCCCCTTCAAGTTGCCACAGAGGGAGGATCTGTGCTTAAGGGGCCGATCCTTCATCCTCATGTAAAACTCTAAAATTAACGTCTTGGCTACTGAGACCAACATTTGATGCATAGAGGCTTGTCGGAAGAAAGCTAAATCCATTCTTTCATCTCGTAAACCAATCTACATCTGCAAGATATTACAAAACCTGGGAAGTCTTGTAAATGGTGCCAAGACAAAGACATTTCTCCCACTTGCAACAAAGTTGAAAATATTATCGAATTCCTTCAGAATGGGCTCCAAAAGGATTTAGCTTCTTACCCTCAAAACCCAAGTAACAGCTATATCAGCCCTAACTGACATCAGATGGGCCTTTGACCACCTAAAATACGTTTTTTCCAGGGGGTAAACATCTAAAGCCTCAAATCAGGCAAAAGTCCCACAATGGGATCTTCCTAGTTCTACAAAATTACATGAACCTCCATTTGAACCCATGGAATCTGTTTTAAAAAAATAAATTACATATGAAACTATATTCCTTGTAGCAATAACATGGCCTGAAGGGTACAGAGATAAGATCTCTCAGAAAATCTAAACCCTTTCTGGAATTCTACCAGACAAAATAATACTGGACTGGATACTTTTCTTACCGAAAAGTAGTGTCGCCTATCTAATCAACCAAGATATTGTTCTTCCATATTTAACCTTCAATCAGATGTGCCAGATTTGATTCCACATACATTAGATGGGGCAGATTCTTAGGAATTACAAGAGAAAACAAAGCTTTCAAAGACTGATCATGTTCATTCTTTTTTCAAGGTTGTCAAGCATCAAAATCAACAATCCTCTTGGATTAAAGAAGAGTCAAACAAGCTTATTCCAGCAAGGAGAGCTACCCTCAAGGGTTCACGGCGGGATCACCAGGTCCTTAGCAGCATCCTGGCATTCCAAGGCCAGGCATCCCAGAAGAGAAATGCAAAGCAGAGACCTGGTCGACTATGTCCACTTTGTTAAGCACTACAAAGGTGACACATCTGCAGAGCTGAAGCAGTATTTGACAGGAAAATCCTTCTGCGTTCACATAAAATTAAAATTGCACTTATTCTAGCATAATAATTGTCCCTCCCAATTGTTAGCTTTGGTAAATCCCTTAAGTGACCACTGCCCTGCCACGGACCAGGAAAAGAAAATCCCAGTGAGTAATGATTGGTTTTCAGTTTTCGACATGTACTAAATGCAAACTTACTAGAGAAAGAATCTACAAATTAGGTGTTTTTGAAAAAAAGCTTTCAAATAGGATTTTTAAAGGGCAGTCCACCCCCCAAAACTAAAATCCCCCCAGTAATGGCCCCATCAGTAGTGTAATAAAATCCTTACCTCACATCCGCTCACATATTGGTTCTCCGTAGTCCCCCCCCAAAGTCCCAAAAACTGCCCACACAGGAGGATAGAGAGTCCATATAGGACTCTGCCTCCTATCTGGCCTCGGAGAAGTTTGGCATGGTACTGCAGCCCTTCTCCCCCTCCCGATTAGGATTCCCTCCCCCTAGCGTAAAATGCTTTTATATAATATTCCCCGTCCCCCCCCCAGCCGCTATATTTTATTATTAGAAAGGTCCCAAACATTAATTACCTTCCTCTTTCCTCCGCCGCACTGAACTCCGGCAGCCACGTCCGTGATTGGCTGCCGCTCAGCCAATCCCAGCGCGATGCGGTCCCGCCCCTCTGCTTGCATTTTCTCCCAAGCAGAGGGCCGTGGATGGAGGGGAGGAAAGTTTTTTAAAAAAAGTTTAGTTTTTAAGCATTCCAGTCCATAGCCTGGAATTCAGAATGCAGAACGAGTCTGCATCCACAATCCAGATTTTAATGATCTTCTTATAAGCGTATGCTGGATTTAGGAATTATCTGGGTGTCAAAAGAAGGACATATAATCAGACGTCTCAAAACACACATTATATTTTAATACCGGGATAGACCCTTTGATGTTGTTGTATATACATGATTGTGAATGATAGACCCCCTAGTCATCGTTTAACAAGTTGTAAAAATTGTTAGGCGTGGTTCTTAAATTAGTATACTTGTAGTATTTGTGGTTGAATAAAACCTCACCAGCCAACCTACTCAGCATACCCACATTCCTGCCTAAGGTTGATCCAGAGGAAGGCAAAAATAAACCACCAGAATTATGAAGGGGAAAAAAATCCTTCCTGACTCCAAGTGGCAATCGGAAATATCTCTGGGTGAACTTTATATATCAATACCAGTAAACGCAACTCACCTTGTTTTAGAAAACACAGTAAATCATATCCCCACACAAACACCTTTTCTCTAGTGTAAATAATTGTAACATATCCAATCGTCTTCATATTCAAGCTCCCCCATTTCTTTATTAATTTAGTTGACCTTCTCTGAAACATTTCCAAGATGTCCCTTTTGTACACAGGATTCCAAAATTGCACTGCATATTCCAAAATGAGGCCTTACCAATGCTTTGTAAAGAGGGAGAATAACATTTCCTCCTTGATCCATTCCTTCTTTATACAAGACAATACCATGCTGGCCGTGGCTGTTGCTGCTGGCACTGCTTGTCTTTAAGTTTATCCACCAAAATTTCAGATACTTTTCAAAGAGATTCACATTGAATCTCATCTGCCACTTAGCAGCCTAATGTGACAATCTATCTAGATCCGCTGCCACACTATGTTTGCACATCCTCTGAAGCTTACACATGTAAAAATATCTGTTGCTTACTGGATAGATGTGGCTTTAAATAAAAAGATTTTTTTGGATCTATCTAATAGCCTCCCATACCTACCTTTACTGTATGAATCTTGCTGGCTTCTGCTTCACTTTAATCCAATTTTGTGGTGCAAACATACATTTAAATCTATAGATCCTGTAATTAGTGTACACTTTACTACACATGCCTCCCCGTCACCTATGCTAGCATCACCTTCCTTCCACCACACACACACACACCAATCTACACCCCTGCTTACCTCCTGTGCAAAATACTGTTAAATAGTCATACAGTCTGTAGAGAACATTTTACATCTGCATCAGGGGGAATATAAACAGCTATAAATAGCAAAGTAGTAAACTCTCTAAATAAATAGTATGGCCTGCAATTAACACGCTAAGCATCAAACCATAGAGCAGTAGAAAGCTAGTTCTACTGAATTTGCACACCAGTTCAAGTTTGTGTAAATATGCAAACCCCCACCTCTAGATTTCTCACATAGGCCGGAGACCTATCTGCCCTAAAAACAACAACAACAACCATTCAAATGTAGCACATTACAGGGGATGACTTCGTCTGTACAATATCTTAATGAGGAATTAATATTGAGCCTAATTTTCCCAACTGTGATTTCTCCTAGAGCGATGACGTGCTCAGATGGCTCTGTGTAATTTAAAACCATCCACAACAGAAACTACCAGGGCCGGGGGGCGGAGTCTGACTGCGAATGTGAGCAGACGCACATAACAGGAGCTCCGGATTCAAAGCTCTTCAAAAGCAACAGGGGAATCTAAAACTCAACAAAAACCCTGATTAAATCCCTTAGCTCAGAGGAGAACACAACATGCCGCCTAGGAAACCGCAAGGCACAAATCGACTTAACAGAATTTTTCCCGCCATCACCGAACACGCAAGACTGTCCAAGATGGGCCGGCCCACGGAGGACTCCCCAGACATGACCCCATGCACAAAGCGGGACCTGGAAGCCTTATACGCCAATTGAAAAAATCATCCATACCTCTCAGATGAAAATAATCCACGAAGTGAAAATGGAAATTGCCTCCCTAGGAGAAAGAGTCGCCACACTTGAAGCATCCTAGGACCAAATATCCGCATACTGCCAACAGAAACCGAAATTGATAGATACGGAGGGATATATACCTACTGAGAGATCAGCAGGAAGACGCTGAAAAACCGGGCCCGAAGAAGTAATATCCGATCAGGGGAGCCCCAGAGGAAATAGAGGCCTACCTGAACCGCTTGTTCCAGCACCTACTCCCAGAGAACTCAGACCACGACCTGCTCTGGACCAGCCCACATGGCACTTAGGCCCAACCACAAACGGGGGACCCCCCAAGAGACATAATATGTAAGCTGCATTATTATAAATCAAAGGACGCCATCATGACTGCAACACG
The DNA here is from genome assembly GCA_019447015.1 of Hymenochirus boettgeri. Classification (NCBI taxonomy): domain Eukaryota; kingdom Metazoa; phylum Chordata; class Amphibia; order Anura; family Pipidae; genus Hymenochirus; species Hymenochirus boettgeri. The sequence goes on along the minus strand of JAACNH010001339.1, from coordinate 12,886 downwards.
CAACAAAGATCAGATCGTCTTTGAAAACACCCACATTAAACTCTTCAATCACCTATCAGCAACGAACTATCAAGGAGACGTGACATGAAGCCCATCACAGTATCCTGAACAAAATCGAGTGAGATACAGATGGGGATACCCATTAAACTCATCGTACCCAAAAACGAGCTGACCAGTATCCATTTCATCCCCAGATGAAGGCTGGATCTCCTACACAGATTGGGCCTAATCAAAGACGCCACCGCCACAGCATACGATGACCTCCAGAATCTCACCTCCTAAAGCAGTGTGGACCCCGGAAATCCCAAACCACAACGGTCCCTGATCGGAGTCAGAAGGAACCTACACCAGCCTGAACGGAGGGTCCAACGTCCACGCAAGTATTATGATCTAACAATGTTCCCAACCCCACAACATGATTTTACAGGCCAATTGGGTCTAAACTATGTCATTATACCTAGGTAAACCAAGGAGAAAAAAATTCACCATTGGGTTTCAGTTTGAATTATTACTCCCCAATAACTCTCAGGCAATGACCCTGAGTCCCCACCTACGTTCCCCTATAACTCTTACAAATTACAATTCTGCGACCATTCTCTATGGAAACCTTGGGGGGGGGGGGGGGGGGGGCTGGTGGCTGGCTTAAAAGCGTGTTTGGGGGGTGGGGCCAATGATGTTCTGTCCCAGCAGTGGGTATGCTTCTTGACTCAGTAGAGATCTGAGCATCTTTGACCATCCAACAGCCAACAAAAAATAACTGTTAGGAACATTCCAAGGAAGTGGTGCATCCTGGGAAGAAGAGAAACGTTAGAACTAAATGTCCAGCTCACTAATGTCAACAGCAGGAACAGCAAAGGGTATTGAAATCAACTGATTTTTTAAAATGGGAGATATGTAGAATAACTAAGAAGGCATTACACAAACTAAGAATTAACAATATCGATAATTTCCACTGAACTGTCCCTATGCCTTACCTTCTTCAATCAATTGTACAGGATCCTGGAACGAAATGAGTATATATCTTACTTGCAACAATCAACTGCTTGCTGAGTCCTACTTCAATTTAACTATAGCGTGCATGCACCCTATACTTAAAGTGAAATCGGGAAGTGCTCAGAACCCATCTCATCAGCCAGCATAGCTCCTTATCTCCGTTTTTCATTAAAGGTGAAAAATCAGTGAAATATTTTTATAAAGGTAGTAGTGTGTCCTTTTAAAGGCTATGTCCACCCCAAAATAAAAATTTTATATCATGCTCCCCCATGTCCCCCAGCCCCAACGCATGTTTAGTTTTTTAAAAGCCCCCCAAACTCTTACTTACCTCCCCTCGATCTCCGCCGCACTGCCGGCCCTCTGCTTGCGAGATGCAAGCAGAGGGGCGGGACCGGCAGTCGCGTCTGTGATTGGCGAGGGCAGCCAATCACGGACGCGGCTGCCGGTATTCAGTGCAGCGGAGGAAAGCGGAGAGGTAAGTAAGAGTTTGGGGAGCTTTTTAAAAAAACTAAACATGCGGTGGGGCTGGGGGACATGGGGGAGCAGAATATTTAGGGGTTTTTCGCTAGGGGGAGGGATAGTAGAACGGAGGGAGAGGAGGGGAGGGGGGGAGGGGGGAGAAGGGCTGAGCACGCATGGCCGGAATCTCCGGGAGGCCAGGTAGCAGGCAGTGTCCTATATGGACCTGCTAGCCTCCTGGTGGGCAGTTTTTGGAACTTTGGGGGGGGGACTACAGGAGAACCAGATGGAGTTGGGATGTGAGGTAAGGATTAAACTACACTACATGGTGGGGCCAGTAGTTGGGGGGATTATAGTTTGGGGGTGGACATGCCCTTTAATAAAGGCCACTTGTATGGAGAGCACAGTTTCTTTTTAACATGTAAATTGTCTTGTATATTGCTTTCTTTGGTAGCTTTCTTAAAAAATGTAGTTCCTTAAATACATACTAATAGATCAGTCCTTCCTAATGTTATTTCTAGTTCAGTTGGGAGTCTTGTGGATGTTTATGTGGGCAAGTAGTAATACTGTACCAGATTAGGCTCATTTTGTAAGTACTACAGGTAATTTGCATGTAAACATTTTTTTTTCTATCCTTTTTAGCCGGATATGTATCCAGGAAATTGCTGGGCTTTTAAGGGACCCAAGGATACCTGGTATTCGTCTTTCAAGGATGATTTACCCAATGCTTTCTCTTTAGGCATATAACCAAAGTCTCTCTCACCACTGGGGATATAACAAGTGCACCAAAGATTTTTCAGTTTACGTAAGTAGTTCTATTTATTTTTTTGGATTTCTTGTGTAATTTGTTTTATTTTTGGGGGAAATTTCATTGTTTATTAAATATTCCTTTGAATAGTCACAAGAATGACCTTTTCTGTGGGATAATTGATAAATTGAGCCAACATTAAGATTTCTCAAAATGGGATTTATGTAATGAGCACATACAGCCTGTTCTTTAATATTGAGAGGGAAAGTGATCAGGAGTAAACTATGTATGCCCATTGCGGTCAGCCATCTCGGCTAACAATTATCTAATGTGCACATAGCTTAGGTGCTGTGTTTCAAATCTTCATTAGGCTTGACTATGGTCAGTCCAAATGAAGATATCACCCACTGGAAGATTAAAACTGCTGTGATTATGTTAAAATATCTTGTTAATTAAATATTTTAATAGTCCTATATTATCTCTTATTTTATCAACAGGGCCTAGAAAATGAGTATCAGGAAGATGGACACTTTTAATCCGTGCTGTAATAACCAAGAAGGAGAACCCTTGCAAATATCAACATTACGGTAAATTGTGTTCAGGACTTCAAATGCTGTCATGGTGTTTGCTACTTTTTCCAACCTTAGCTTATTTTTATTTTCAAGATTAATATATCCGCGCTTGTGTGTATCCTAAAATCAGTGGCAATGCCAATAGATCACAACTTAATATATATAATTGTACAATTTATTAAAACGTATATCTACATGTATAAGTGGTAAAACTATACAAATGGTGAAACCTATAGCTGAATAAAACATTCTCAATATATAGGAGAACTAAGCTAAATCCTATTTGGCCTCAGAAAAGGCTAGGTTCAGACGAATGCTTATAGGCATTTGGCAGCGTTTACTAGCGTTGCCAATAGCAAAACATCTGGAAACATTAAGAAAACGCTGGTAAAAACGCATCAAAAACAAAAACAGCCGTTCGTCTGAATGAGACCTCAGTGGATGCAGCCAGAGTATGAGGAACACAACCAGAAGAGATTGCTTACCAGCCTTAAAGTGTCCTGCTGCGTAATAGTAACAGTAGTGGAGCTCACCGAATACTGACTTCACTTCTGTTGACCCAAACTCTACAGAGCTTAAAGGGTAAGCTGTATTTTGTGTCTACTGGTATCTGATATATGATCTTATACCTCGTGCTCCTGGCACCTTCCGGACCAACCAAGGAGGTTCGTTACAGCTGTGTGGTAAGCAGACATGTGGAACAGGAGGCATGTCCCTATGCATTGTTTTGGCATTGCCATCATTAGGGGTGTCTTATTGCATGATTCACGAGCGCAGATATATTTTCTAGAGGTCTTATCTTGACCCCTAGTATTTGAGCAGCTGTGCATATCCTAACACAATACTTTTGGTTGTTAGTTGGGGATTATAGTGTTTTTGTATTTAATTTTCGCTTTTCTTCCCCTATTTTTTTTGCTGCATGATTAGAGATATGTGGTATTGCACAAGTTGGATATATTTATATCCTGTTAACATCCTTGTTTTTAATCTAGGAAGAAAACGAGAAAGCTTTCCAGATTGTGGAACTGCGGATCTTCTCAAATTGGGGCCACCAGACTTACTTGCCTATATAGATTAGAGCCCATGGAACCTGTAAAATAATCACCAATCTTAACTCAATTGGAATTTGGTTCTGTAAATAGTGCGATCCTGGAACACTGGAATGTATTTGGAATATGGCTAACAGCCACTACCAGGAAAACTACCAACTTCTCAACCAAAATAATTGAATATGCACTTAGCTGTCACCAGTATGCTTTACAATTTGCCCCAGCTCTGTAAATGCTGCATGTAAATCTCTCAGGACTAAAAGGCCAGTTTGTGCGAGACAGCTGCAAAAACACTACAATGTAAATCTTCATTTTATTCACCTACATGTTTGTATATTTGTAAATACAGAAAAAAGTGGATCAGTTTGGCATTTTGTATGCAATACCGTAAAAGAAAAAAAAGCTTACCTTTCAGATTTTAATTCCCAACTTGGTCCGTTATACCAAACACTATCAAACACATTTGCCTGGCTATTGGTTTCCTTACGGGTACGCTAATGTTTTTATTGCAGAAGTACAGGTATAACAATATGTAACGCTGTATTGTATGCTTATTGATATACCTGTGCTTTTATTAGATTTTTTCGGAGATGCACTGTATGAAATAAAATGAGAAACCAAAGCATAGCTTTTGCCTCATTCAGCTTCTTTAAACTTAAGTCAGACTGAAACTGAGAATTTTGTCCACTGTGTGAAAGCAGCTAATTTAAGTGCTCGTTGTCAAAGTTTCTTTTTATAAATATATTGTGTTTAACATTATACTGATAGGATTCATTTTTTATAAGAAAAACTATACATGCAGTAAAGGTGAATATTCACTTTCATATTAGTGAGCAAGAAAATATGAAGACAAAGAGAAAACAGCTTTAAATTTTGGCTTTTTAGAAAGTGTATAAAGTACATGAAAAATGTAACAGACTAGTGTAAACAGGCAAGGAAAACACTAATATGAGTATGACATTATCATAGAAAAGGTAATATGTGCTATATTCTAAGTGCATTATTCACTGATCAACAAGTTACTCGAAAGATTAGAATTCACTTTTTGTAACACTGTTTAAATTATTAGCTGGAATGGAGTGTCGGACTTTATAATAGATTTTTAATATCTATGCCCTAAACATTTTCTAACAGGAAAATTCTTTCAGACCATTAATAGTCAATATTCTTGCAAGGACCAGAGAACATTCTCTGTTATTATGTCGTACAAGAGTCCAAAAAGTTGTGGTACTATGTATAGAATGCATATATGCCATGTACTCTATGTAATCCAGATATGGGAGTTGTAAAATGGGGGGGGGGGGGCAAAAAAACACTAATTTATTTTAAAGATTTAAAGAAAAAAAAATAAAACTTTGTGCAATGTATTTTTGTAAAGGCTTTTCAGCTATTTGTTTTTCAGTGACTTTTTTTGCTTGCGCCATATTGATAAAAATATTAAAATGTTTTTAATAAAGAGGTTTAAATTTTGAGTACATGTAATATTTCAAATTATTGTAAAAGGAATACAAAAAATAAAAAAATGTTTGTTCAACAGTTTTTTTTGAAATTCACTCCTTACATAATTTTTTTTTTAATTGGGGCCACTTCTAAATTATTGATAAACAGAACAAATAGAAGTGGGTAATATAAGCCACATGCCTGTGCTTTCTTGATTGAAACATTACTATGTAGTGCATTAAAAACTACAGAGGATGTGCAACTGCTGCAGACAGATCTAGACGGTTTGTCAAAAGTGGCAGCAAAGTGGCAGATAAGATTGTCTTAATACTGTATATTTCGAATATAAGTCAATCCGAATAAGTGAGGTATCAATTTTCCTGAAATGAGTAAAATGATTGACTTGAGTCAATCAAAGTCGAGGGTAGAAATTATGACCATTACTGCTTTCTGATTCTATTTGTTTGATTCTTTAGTTGCCCTTTAAATGCACAGCAGAATTTCCCATACAGCAGTCCCATACAGTAATAGCCAAATCCAGTATGGCTACTGTATGGGACTACTGTATGGTAATTCTGCTGTCCATTTTAAGGGCAACTAAAGCCTTAAAACAATACAGAATCAGGAGGCAGTCTTTAACAATAGATACCATCCTCCTGATTCTGTATTGTATAAGGCAATAGTTACCCTTAAATGGAGAGGAATCCCACACACTAACCCCTAATTCCTTGCAATCCAGATGTTTGGAAACTAAAACCCCAGCAAGCTTTAGTTGCATCTGCATCTAACCAGCCCCATTCCTACAGAGAAGACTTGCTTTCAGTCCTTGTTCTAGTTGAATGGCTGCCGAGGTCCGCATCTTACTTCAATCACTAACTTTAAATCTGGCAGCCGCACGCTTCCTGTCCCTTCCGCACTCACTGTTCAGGTGCTTAACGTCCCTACTCTGCGCCGGAGTAGGACTTCAGCCAGTACAGTGGATGCGGAAGAGACAGGATGCATGCGGCTACCGGATTTAAGCTGGTGACTAAGTACAAGTGAGGTAGGATTTTTAAAGCCTAAAAACCTCGACTTGTACTCGAGTATATATGGTAAATGCATTCAAGTTTAAAAAGTCTTGTGCTGCTTATATATAATTTGGAAAAGGATCTACGATATTGTTGTGCGAACCTTGGGACTCCAGATGATGAGGCATCTGATGTCCTGTTAGCCATGGTTTCTGATTGGCATGTAAAAGAATATATTTTTCTGTAATGACCTTTAAGATAGCAGCAATTAATATGATCTATTACGTTTGTCATTTGCTGGTTGTTATTCTTGCACAGATATTGAAGGGCATTTCCAGAGAAATCAAATTTAGAATAAGGAAGGAGTCCCCCGATCATTACTTACCTTACCTCTCTCTCGCCATTGTGAGCAGCCGCGTCCGTGATTGGCTGCTCTCCAGCCATCACAGATGCCGCTGCGGTCCCGCCTCCTGCTTGCAGTTCGGTGCAAGCAGAGGGCCGGGCAGTGCGGCGAAGGAGAGTGTAAGGTAAGTAATGATCGGGGGACTTTCTGATGATATAATTATAGCGGTTGGGGCTGGGGGAACATGAACTATAATATATAAAAATTTTTATAAAGTGGGAATGCCCTTTAAGTTTTTTTTTTTCAAACACATTCAATGCTCCTCTAACAATGATATAATCCTTTCATACAAAAAGAAAAGTAATTTTTGCAGTGTATTTCTTGGATAGCATGGATGAAGAAACGGAATAAAAGTAAGGCTGGGGGATTGAACCTGCAACTGTTACATTTACTCTGTAAAGAGCTCTACCTATATCCTAATGGAGAACTTGTGACCTTCTGAAGTCTTTATTTTCTAAAACTGGTGCCTTTCCAGGTACACCACTGCTGAATAAGCAGAGCATCAATGTATATTTAGAAGCTTATCTTTTGCTAGGAACAGAATGTTAACAATATGTAAGTCCCTGGTAAGAATTTGAAAGCTGTTTGTTACCTGCAGTTTTTTTTACTGCAATTCACACTGACTGGTAAACTGCAAGGTAACCAGCTGCTTTCAAAGTCTTATCAGGGATTTCCATATAGTGTGGAGATATCTGTGTACAAAACACTGTGCATAGAGACAGTGAATACTGGAGTCAGGGGGCATAGTTCAGTGATGACTCATGGGCTGTGGGTTGTACTGACAACATGGAAACCTTCTTAGTTACAGAATCTATTTCCCAGGTCCTTGCAGCAGTAGTCACTTAAGGGTTAACGCGAACCTGCAAAAAGGTGGCGGAGACCCCCCCATAAATCCCCTTATTGTCTTTTTTTTTTTTTCCTGTCTGAGCGAAGAGGGAACTCCAAACAGTTTTCTCCCTGCTCCTAAGCGCTTGCGCGATGTGCAGGAGCAGCTAGGCGCGCCACCGTCGGTGCATACGTAATGACGCATACGCGTGACAACATATATGCGACCCGGACGTATCGCACCAAAGCCGCAAATTTCAAAAGAAACACAACACGGGCTGCTCAGCTTATATGGAAGCCAGTACCGTAATAGAGATTCTCCCCTCCTGAACTCAGCGTGAGACCTAGCACCTTCCACAAGACAAAACTCTGCTTTGCAATAAGTAATCTGTGGATTAACCCCCATACACTCTCAGAACATCCTTTACAATGTCTCCAATTTAATTCCAGCTTCCAATGAGCTCCAGAGAACACAGAAGCTCAGGATTTAGAGGTGAGGGTATGGAGGAGAGAGAGAAAGGTGTCCTAGGAAGCAACATTAAAACTACTCTTATTTTTCACAGCTACTCTTTAGAAGAGATAAGGATCATGATTATCCTCACAAGAGAAAGTGGATTGAATGCCATATGTGGGACAACCCAGCTCTCCAGGCAAAAAACTGCGCTGAATGCACAGTTTCAGATCTAATCAAAATACAAATCCTGAATTCAGTGAAACAGATGATGGATTCGTCAGTGGCAACTTTTTCTATAACAATACTGTCAAAGTATCCACTATAATTAGCCCTCCAGATCTTCCACACAGCATGTATTACCGGGCCCTTGGAACCGGGGAAGCAGTCAATTTTGAAACAGAAGTCAATCCAGAAGAACCTGAAGACTACCAAACCTAGGAAACTTTTGCTCACTTAATCACAAAAATGAAAAACTACCTGTGTATATTGAACCTGTACAAGCTTCATCTTCTGATCGCATGTTTACAAAGAAACCACAAGAAACAACATTTTTTCATGCCATAATCATTCCTTGATACGATAAAGAACATTCAAACCCTGACAAAAGGTTTCTGTGTCTCAAAATTTCACCAAAAATATCCATTCGTCCAATCAATTACAACTTCATGGGATGAACCTCCCAGGTAGACACAAATAATAAGCGATCACAAGCCTGACCAGGGCCAATAGTTACTGGCTCTTAGAACTCAAGAAGCCATCAAAAAGATACCTCCAGTCAAGATTTAATAAAGATGCTAAAAGACATCAAAGATACAAACAAATATATATCTGAAGCATCCATGGACTCCGTTTAAACTGGCAGCCAAGTCCATGAGTGCGTCGTAGTAGTAGCCAGGAGTGCCTTTGGCTGAGGCAGAGGAAGGCTGACGTATCCAAGCAAAGTTTAACTTCAATTACATTTGAAGGAAGCTTACTTTTCGGTTCCAGGTTGGAGGAACTAATTGAAAGGAACTGCCACAAAAACACCCTACCTTTCTCTCGAGGGGGGCAGACAAGCTTCTTCCTCTCTTTTTCAGTCTTCAGGCCTCACGAAATGGCAGATTGTACAGACCAGGGAAACCCTTTTTCCACCAAGAGTCATGGAAGAACAACGCAGGACCCCAGCCTTTTTGTGGGAGAGGTGCCAAGCCCAAGTCTCGTCCATTATGAAGGTGCGCAAGCCCATTGTATTAGATAGAGAGGAGGAAGACTTTTCCTCTTCAAAGAAACATGGGCTCAAACTACCTCAGATTCATGGGTTTGGATATTCTAAAGCGAGGATATTGGATTGAGTTCCACCATCTTCCACATCTAACCAAATTCCTGACATCCAAAACCACCGTATCTTCAGAGGCCAAATAGCATTGTCCGAAAAGCTACGAGACCTTCAGCTGAACAAACATTATCAAGAGGGTACCAGAATCCCAAAAGAGGAATGGATATACTCTCAAATCTTTCTGAAAAGAAGAGCACTGGCGATTTCAGGACAATCTTGAACCTAAAATTTCTAAATTCTTTCATCCATCTGAGAAGAAATTCAAGATGGAAACCTTAAAATCAGTACTCGTACAAATGAACATTGGATGGCTCGAATAGACATTAAAGACGCATACCTTCACATACCAATATGTCGGAAACACGGAAAATTCTTTGGTTTCCAATATACAAACAGCATTTCAATACAAAGTCCTTCGGACTTTCCTCCGCACCGAGAGTGATTCACAAAGGTATTCATTCCATTATAGCTCACCTTCGTCTATCCAAATCTTGCATACCTAGACGATAAGCTGAAAAATCTCACAATCAACAATTCTGAAGGAAAACATTCAAAAACACTGGCATTCTTCATCACCACGGGTGGGTGGTAAACGAACCGAAGTCATCACTAATTCCATCCAGGTAATCCAATTCTGGGAGTGGTGACTGAACACCTAGACTTCACGGTATCTCTTCTACCATCTTGGAAAAAAAAGAGATATCTCTAGAATTCAAAATTTGTGTCAAAGACAGCTCCTTCAGCATGGGATTATCAGCATGTTATAGGGAAATTGACCTCAACCATGAGCTTGGTTCGCTATGCCATGCTCCACACCAAATGGTGTGTGGAGCATGGTCAATGTTGTTCCTGAGCCCAATTGCGCAGGTCACAGAAAGGGTCAAAATACGCGTTCTACCTTCTAACAGAATATTCAGTCTGAATGGTGGACAGTCACAACAAATTTGAGAACCAATACTAACTGGACATCAATGGATCAATCATGGATATTCCCAGGGACAGAGCAGTCCTTAGAGTCCGGAGCCGTCCCTCACGTCGCGCGCGAGCCCCGCGTTCCCGACCTCGCCGGCCCCCCCCCCCCCCTTCTTAGTGATGACACTGAATGCCATTCAGCACAGGGCAACGTGGTCGAGAGGGTGGTGGTCAGCTTTCAGAATTATGAGGGATGGTCTCTACACCCTTTGAAACATTAAAATCTTTGATAACGGGGGGATAAGGTCTCGTGCAGACACTTTGTACACTAGTATCCACAAGCCCCACCATTTCAGACGGGGGTAGCCCGCATGAGTGAACAAGAACCAAGAGAGTACTCACTGTGGACAATGGCAAATAAAAACTTCTACGTGTAGAGCAGAACACCATACTGTACCTTATAAAGTGGATATAGGCGTCAATTATTGAATATGTAGAATAACTAAGAAGGCATTACACAAACTAAGAATTTAACAAATATCGATAATTTCCACTGAACTGTCCCTATGCCTTACCTTCTTCAATCAATTGTACAGGATCCTGGAACGAAAGTGAGTATATTTATCTTACTTGCAACAATCAACTGCTTGCTGATGTCCTACTTCAATTTAACTATAGCGTGCATGCACCCTATACTTAAAGTGAAATCGGAAGTGTCCAGAACCCATCTCATCAGCCAGCATAGCTCCTTTATCTCCCGTTTTTCATTAAAGGTGAAAAATCAGTGAACTATTTCTATAAAGGTAGTAGTGTGTCCTTTTAAAGGCTATGTCCACCCCTAAAATAAAAATTTTATATCATGCTCCCCCATGTCCCCCAGCCCCAACCGCATGTTTAGTTTTTTTAAAAAGCCCCCCAACCCTTACTTACCTCCCCTCGATCCTCCGCCGCACTGCCGGCCCTCTGCTTGCGAGAATGCAAGCAAGGGGCGGGACCGGCAGTCGCGTCTGTGATTGGCTGAGCGGCAGCCAATCACGGACGCGGCTGCCGGTCATTCAGTGCAGCGGAAAAGCGGAGAGTAAGTAAGAGTTTGGGGAGCTTTTTAAAAAAACTAAACATGCGGTTGGGCTGGGGGACATGGGGAGCAGAATATTTAGGGGTTTTTCGCTAGGGGGAGATAGTGAACAGGAGGGAGAGGAGGGGGAGGGGGGAGAAGGGCTGCAGCAGCAGCATGGCAGGATCTCCGGGAGGCCAGGTAGCAGGCAGTGTCCTATATGGACCTGCTAGCCTCCTGGTGGGCAGTTTTGAACTTTGGGGGGGGGACTACAGGAGAACCAGATGGAGTTGGGATGTGAGGTAAGGATTAAACTACACTACATGGTGGGGCCAGTAGTTGGGGGATATGTTTTGGGTGGACATGCCCTTTAATAAAGGCCACTTGTATGGAGAGCACAGTTTCTTTTTAACATGTAAATTGTCTTGTATATTGCTTTCTTTGGTAGCTTTCTTAAAAAATGTAGTTCCTTAAATACATACTATATAGATCAGTCCTTCCTAATGTTATTTCTAGTTCAGTTGGGAGTCTTTTGTGGATGTTTATGTGGGCAATGTAGTAATTACTGTACCAGATTAGGCTCACTTTTGTAAGTACTACAGGTAATTTGCATGTAAACATTTTTTTTTCTATCCTTTTTAGCCGGATATGTATCCAGGAAATTGCTGGGCTTTTAAGGGAACCCAAGGATACCTGGTTATTCGTCTTTCAAGGATGATTTACCCAACTGCTTTCTCTTTAGAGCATATACCAAAGTCTCTCTCACCACTGGGGAATATAACAAGTGCACCTAAAGATTTTTCAGTTTACGTAAGTAGTTCTATTTTATTTTTTTGGATTTCTTGTGTAATTTGTTTTATTTTTTGGGGGAAATTTCATTGTTTATTAAATATTCCTTTGAATAGTCACAGAATGACCTTTTCTGTGGGATAATTGATAAATTGAGCCAACATTAAGATTTCTCAAAATGGGATTTATGTAATGAGCCACATACAGCCTGTTCTTTAATATTGAGAGGGAAAGTGATCAGGAGTAAACTATGTATGCCCATTGCTGTCAGCCATCTCGGCTAACAATTATCTAATGTGCACATAGCTTAGGTGCTGTGTTTCAAATCTTCATTAGGCCTTGGACTATGGTCAGTCCAAATGAAGATATCACCCACTGGAAGATTAAAACTGCTGTGATTATGTTAAAATATCTTGTTAATTAAATATTTTAATAGTCCTATATTATCTCTTATTTTATCAACAGGGCCTAGAAAATGAGTATCAGGAAGATGGACATCTTTTAATCCGTGCTGTATATAACCAAGAAGGAGAACCCTTGCAAATATTCAACATTACGGTAAATTGTGTTCAGGACTTCAAATGCTGTCATGGTGTTTGCTACTTTTTCCAACCTATAGCTTATTTTTATTTTCAAGATTAATATATTCCGCGCTTGTGTGTATCCTAAAATCAGTGGCAATGCCAATAAGATCACAACTTAATAATATATAATTGTACAATTTATTAAAACGTATATCTACATGTATAAGTGGTAAAACTATACAAATGGTGAAACCTATAGCTGAATAAAACATTCTCAATATATAGGAGAACTAAGCTAAATCCCTATTTGCTGCCCCAGAAAAGGCTAGGTTCAGACGAATG
>JAACNH010001338.1:0-83000 GCA_019447015.1 Hymenochirus boettgeri | reverse complement strand
CGATAGTATTCCGGGTCCAATAAACAATGGAGCCTCCCTTATCGGCTGCCCGTATTATCACTTATCATTGTCTCTTAGAGACACTAAAGCCTCTCTTTCGTCCTTATCTAAATTATTGTTTATCCATAGATTGCCCTATTACTGAACCAATTATTCAAATCATTTGACACCATATTATGAAAAACACAATGAGGCCACAGTATTGGGCGGATCAAAAGTACTAGGACTAAAAACCCCTGCCTTATCTCCAGAGGGACGGTCACCTTTGGAAAAGTCTTTCAATTTAAGCAATCTTTTAAACTTATAAAGGTCAATTTCATCCCTAACCAATCGTTTTTGGAGTAGGGACAAATGACAGACCCCGTCTCAACAATTTGTATTCATCTCGGATAAGGGATGGGAGCTAAGATTAAATATTACTTCTTGGTGGGGATCCTGGGGGTTTTTCCCTTGGGACCACCCTCCCCTCCTGATGTACCGTCTCTTCCATTTATCCGTGACCCTCCTTTTGTGGCTAAACGATTCGTGACCCCTAAAAAAGGTTTCTCTGCCCCCCCAGGGCTATCGGTACCACTCCTTCCTCACCTTCAGACCCTTGGATTCCCCAGAGGAATCAATAGTATTAATGGGTTTACGTTGGCGCCAAAACCTTCTCTGTGGTCTATCCCCACTATGTCCACCAGTTACCCACCCGAAACCCTTTTGTCTTTATAGTCAGTGTGGACTTTAACCACCTTGGATTTTTTAATTTGAATCAAATTGTCACATATTTAGTCACTTGTTCGTCAAGTTTTTTTATCCAATCGGTCTGGGAGTCACCACTAAGTTTGGGAAGATGTTGTAATTCAAATTTGGCCAAATCTATCTGACAGACTCAAGTTCTTTATTAGCTTGTTGGATTACCAATAGTAAAAAATCATGTGAACATTTGTTCAATATGCTAATCCATCTCACACAGTTTTTGAGGGTACTCAGAAACAATTCCGACCCGTTTAGGGCCGAGGTCCAACTGCAAGAATGTTGGACAGGTTCCTTGCTAGGGGCACAAAAAGTCACCTATTAGCCCAATTGATAAAGCTTATAATCAAATGGCTTCTACCATGGTACCTAACCAACAATCAAAACCAATAGAGAAAAGAGGTGTCGAGATACGCACTGTATGGCTTAGAGGAGAAATACAATTATACTGAAGGAAAGGACCCTGCAGAGAGGAGGCCAAAGGATCTTTAAGCTGGGGACACTCGCTCCTAGGGGTCTCAATGAGCAATGGGCACTAAAGTGTTTCTTATAACCAGTTACATGTTACCTATGCTATATATGCCTTCCCTTTGTTCGGTGAGCTTGCTGTGGGGGGTGTTTTTATATATATACTTTCTGATAACCTAGTGAGATGGGTGGTAGATCAGGGTTGATATGCAGTAGGATATGAATGATCGCTAAGATTGGCATCTATAATATAGATAGGAAATAATTGCTATTTATTTGTATCGTCTCTGAGATAGGGAGGGTATGCCTAAGTTCGCTGGTTACTTCCGGGTTACTGGGACTCTGTTTACTCTCCGTTGCCTACGATGGATCTTGCCGTCGCTTTGACTTTCTGTTGCTCAGCGACGGCCCCGCGAGAGGTGTGCGAGGAGTGTTGGGTTTTTGGGGGGGCGGAGCTTATCCCGGGAGTTCCGTGGTATTCGGCTTATGCTTATACAGGGGGGGCTGAGGCCCCGGTTCAGGAGAATGTTTATGATCTGGAGCCACAGCGAACTAGGTATATATACCTCTATCTGTTAATATTTATTTTGCTTTTTATACAATGTCTTTTTTAAGATGGTGTGATGTAATCCACATGGGTGAAGTGATGACACGGGGGTGGGGCTATGTGGGTTTTAAATGGGATTTGTTTGTTGTACACATTGTTTTGACGACGGCTCCTGTGTGAGCGTAAACGTGTAAACCTTTGTGATTAAAATTTACTTATAATAAGAAGACCTGTGAGTGTGTTCCTACATCTGGAATAGGAATTTTATTGAACTGCACCCGGGCGTGGTTATATTTAGTTGGAGTGCCTTCCTTGGTCTTGGATTATATAATATAATTATATATATATATATATATAAGGATACGAGGCACACTCCACTCTATTTAAATATTCGCCTGGGTGCTATCCGTGGTAAAGTTCAAAATATAATTAAGAGGTCGGAGCACTCCTGGGTCTATTACTAATTTTATTATAACAAATGTCACGCAATCAATGCGTTTCGGCCGCCATGTTGGCCGTCCCAGGATTTATAATAAAATTAGTAATAAGAACCAGAGTGCTCCGACCTTTTACTTTTATATATATATATATATATATATTATATATTATATATATATATATATATATATATAGATATATATATATATTTACTATAAAAGTTGCCTATTGGTCACAATGGAAATTATGTGTGTGTATGTTTTCTATGTGTGGATATAGTGGATATAGAATCTTTACACAGGTATATTTAAAACTTTTCTCAGACTTCACCAGCTTCCAGAGGAACCAAATGGGATAATCCTGCAGGTCTGAAGTAGACCCAGGCAATCCTGCACACTGTGTGGTTGAAACTAAACAGCTAGGTTAATACTAATTAGTATTCACCACGGCAGTGGTGATGGTACCTCATATACTATAACAGAAGGTACCCCTCACAGTATCATGTTATTATGATAGCATTGCCCTAATAATCTAACGTATAAACAAACATTTCTCATTCCCAGTTTACCTAAAGAAATGGATTTATCCTTTATATACTCTTTTATACAAATCTAATTTTTAATAACTGATAACTGCTTTTTATTTCAGTATTACAGTAAATCCTTGGTATACCTGCCTGGCTTTACCACAAGCAAAAGGCTAAGGACTTGCAAGCGAGCACCTTCACCCCAACCATTAATAGTGTCTCCAATTCAATTGTACTAGCCAATCAGTCCACTACCTAGTTAACCCCATCAATGGATCAGGTTAAAAATAGGTTTGGCAATTGGGCCTGGTAGAGCTACTGAGTCTAATTGGGAATTTCATCTGCAGGTACCAGGACAGGAGGATTTAAATCAATACTATCAGTAGCAGCCTCCATAGCTTTTTTTTATACCTAACTTTTTATTGTTTTCATTTATTTTATAGTGATTTACAAACATTGAATGAGAGCTTATCGTTCGGACCATTTAAACATGAACAATCAGGTAAATCAGGTAAATTAAGCATAACGATTTACACTTTATGTAGTGAGAACAGCACACTCACGAGTGGTAGGAAATTTATTTATCTTTGTCCTATCTCCTTAAACCCATTTTTTTCCCGGGCTTTGTATTATGCTGTCTATGAGATCAACCTTTCCTGGTTTCTCTTAGGTCTATGGGAGTCAGATTGGAATTTGTGATTCCCTACTTTGTTCTTATGATCTGTCGTCAATGTACCATATCTCCCATGCTCTGTAAACCCCTGAAAACTACCCTGGGTTATGTGGAAGGCTTTTTCATATCTCATGTTTTCGGATACATGTTAGTGATTTGGTTAACTGAAGGGATTTTTGAGGTCTTCCAGTATTTGGTGATTAATTGTTTCATATGGTGCATGTGGGTAGATTATTTTTTGAGACGGTGGGAAGAGATTTAAGTTTAGTTCAGTAGTGCCAGCGCTGGTTTTTGTACAATCGTCGTGTTCATTAATCTATTAAGAAAGTAGAATAATTTGTTCCATGCTCTATGGACTTTGGGACATGTCCACCATAATGCATTAGCGTGCCTCTATGGGAACATCCTCTCCAGCACAGGGGACAGCCTCCATAGCTTAATACAGAGAACATACATACAGAGAAAACAGGGATAATAAATGTATTACCAGCACCGCTGCCACCAATTTGTACCAGATCACTGCTTTATGGAATGCTTACGGGTAGCATGGCACACAGTGGGTTACTCTGGTGGTATGGCACAAAGCAGACAGTGCACATAAACAGGTTCCCACATAACATAAGTAATCAGGGTGCCCCTGTCTATGGTGTCACCACTTGGAATATTGACCAGACCTTTATATTGTGTGTTCCTGTGTAGTTGGTGTACACTTATCTGTTGGCCTCAGAGTTTGTATCCAATAAGGTAAATTGTCTGTCCAATAATCTGTCCTCCCAACAGGTAGTAACAGGATTTTATACACAGGATCTTGTGTTCCATTCAATATCACTTCAAAGCACACACCACAATCTACTTCACTTTTCTCTCCTTCTACCTCCTTCACTGACAACCACCTACAGGCTGGAGGTGGTATATAAGGAGCCTTGGTGTATATGTCCATTACATAAACATCACATCCCATGTAGCAGATAGAAACTTTTTTTGGATTACACTTCCTTTCACATGGAGCAAACACAGGGTGTGGTTTAACCTCCCATTTTGACCATTCCATGTTGAAATAGGGATCTCAGCTCTGTAAGTAATTTTATGTATTTTGTATATTTTGTGTTGTACCTAATATAAGTCGTACTATACTTTATATACATTTACTGATGGTCATTTAAATGGTAATAGTGATCTAGTACATACATACATACAAACCTTTCCTATATGCAATATCGTATACCCCCTACCACACTGGTAGTCTCCTAAAAACTCAATGCAATCTCCTATGGAGATATAAATATATGGCAAAGAACTAGGGAGCCTATGTTGATCCAGGGCGCCTATTCTCTCCCTAGCTTCTCTCTGTCAGCTGTGACTTGCTGTGTTTAGAACTTCTCTCCTTGTTCAGCTGTAACCTGCAAAATTGTATCTAGTACAGAGCCTGAACTCACACACTCTATTTAGCAAAAAATGTTGCAATTTGCAAATGAACTGAAGGTGAAGGAAGAGGGGGGAGGATGAGCTCAGCTAATAGTACTGAGGAGAACAGTTCTAAAATGCCAGGTAAAAGCTGCTGCAGACTTATAACAGTGACCCTGTGACTAGCAGCCATGAGATCCCTATCCCTGCCTCTTTCTTGCTTCCATCCAACTCTCCAATTAGAACTTAGAGTAGGGGAGGAGTGAACAATTCAATGGAGGAACATGGAAGCAGGTACTACTGTATATCATGTCAATGCTGGCAGCTGGAAGGGTTAAAGATAATACTCTGCTGGCACTGAAAGTGTTAATAGAAGTCTGTTGGCATTGAATGGTTCATGGTAATACTCTTCTGGCACTGAAAGTGTTAATGGCAATACTATGGGGAAGTCTGCTGGCACTGAAGGGTTAATAGCAATTCTCTGGAAAGGTGCTGGCACTGAAAGTATTAATAGTAAAGTCTGCTGGCACTAAAGGGTTAATGGTAATGTTCTGCTGACACTGAAATTATTATTGCCGATATCTTTGGAAAGCACTAAGAGTGAAACATCTTAGCTCTCACCAAATTTCCCTTTCTGTCGCTACCCAACTGGAAACAATTTCTGGGGAGAACACTGTGCCACCTACCGCACATCCACTGAAACCTGTCCTGTCCTTCCAATCAGTATTTCATTTGTGGCCAGTGTCGCGCATTCATACAAAAGTATGTATACACGCCCGCCTCACCTGGTACAGCGTGTGCTTCTTACCAACTAGTAACGTATGTATACACGCCCGCCTCACACTAGTACAGCGTGTGCCTCTTACCAACTAGTAACGTATGTATACACGCCCCCTCACCTGGTACAAAGCGTGTGCCTCTTACCAACTAGTAACGTATGTATACACGCCCCTCACCTGTACACGAGCGTGTGCCTCTTACCAACTAGTAACGTATGTATACACGCCCGCCTCACCTGGTACAGCGTGTGCTTCTTACCAACTAGTAACGTATGTATACACGCCCGCCTCACCGTACAGCGCGTGTGCCTCTTACCAACTAGTAACGTATGTATACACGCCCGCCTCACCTAGTACAGCGTGTGCCTCTTACCAACTAGTAACGTATGTATACACCCCCGCCTCACCTGGTACAGCGTGGGCCTCTTACCAACTAGTAACGTATGTATACACGCCCGCCTCACCTGGTACAGCGTGTGCCTCTTACCAACTAGTAACGTATGTATACACGCCCCCTCCACCTGGTACAGCGTGTGCCTCTTACCAACTAGTACGTATGTATACACGCCCCGCCTCACCTGGTACAGCGTATGCCTCTTAACAACTAGTAACGTATGTATACACGCCCCGCCTCACCTGGTACAGCGTATGCCTCTAACAACTAGTAACTATGTAACACACCCGCCTCACCTGGTACAGAGTGTCCCTCTTACCAACTAGTAACGTATGTATACACTCCCGCCGCCTCACACTGGTACAGCTGTGCCTCTTACCACTAGTAACGTATGTATACACTCCGAAAATGATTATTCATCAAAATGAACGATAACAAATCGATTATAAATTCAACCGGGGGGCCACACCATGGGCCTTTAGAAAGCACTTCCTTACAAATGTCAATCCCCTGTTGCTGGGGGATAACTGTATACAGGCTTGACACATCACATGTTAGAAGTGACATTCCGGATAAATTGTCACCAAACCCATTAAGAAGTATGCGTAAATCAGTACTATCTTTTAAGTATGAACGCATCGATTTCACGAAAGGTTGAAGGAAAAAATCTACATACTGGGCTACAGGTTTGAACAACGAATCCCTAGAGGCTATGATCGGTCTGCCTGGAGGGGCATTAACTGATTTGTGTATTTTTGGTATGGTATATATGATGGGACAACATGGGTTTTCATTGAGTAGGAATTTGAACTCATTCTCAGTAATCCATTCATGTATTACAGCCATCTTAAGTTTAGACTCCAACTCCCGTTTAAGACGTGGTGTAGGATCTTTCTCTAATGGAAAATAGGTACTGCTGTCCTCAAGTTGCATCAACAAATCTTTACGATAGTATTCCGGGTCCAATAAAACAATGGAGCCTCCCTTATCGGCTGCCCGTATTATCACTTTATCATTGTCTCTTAGAGACACTAAAGCCTCTCTTTCGTCCTTATCTAAATTATTGTTTATCCATAGATTGGCCCTATTACTGAACCAATTATTCAAATCATTTGACACCATATTATGAAAAACAGCAATGGAGGCCACAGTATTGGGCGGATCAAAAGTACTAGGACTAAAAACCCCTGCCTTATCTCCAGAGGGACGGTCACCTTTGGAAAAGTCTTTCAATTTAAGCAATCTTTTAAACTTATAAAGGTCAATTTCATCCCGTAACCAATCGTTTTTGGGAGTAGGGACAAATGACAGACCCCTGCTCAACAATTTGTATTCATCTCGGGATAAGGGATGGGAGCTAAGATTAAATATTACTTCTTGGTGGGGATCCTGGGGGTTTTTCCCTTGGGACCACCCTCCCCTCCTGATGTACCGTCTCTTCCATTTATCCGTGACCCTCCTTTTGTGGCTAAACGAGTCGTGACCCCTAAAAAAGGTTTCTCTGCCCCCCCAGGGCTATCGGTACCTCCTTCCTCACCTTCAGACCCTTGGGATTCCCCAGAGGAATCAATAGTATTAATGGGTTTACGTGTGCGCCAAAACCTTCTCTTGGGTCTATCCCCACTATGTCCACCAGTTAACCACCCGTAAACCCTTTTGTCTTTATAGTCAGTGTGGACTTTAACCACCTTGGATTTTTTAAATTGAATCAAATTGTCACGATATTTAGTCACTTGTTCGTCAAGTTTTTTTATCCAATCGGTCTGGGAGTCACCACTAAGTTTGGGAAGATGTTGTAATTCAAATTTGGCCAAATCTATTCTGACAGACTCAAGTTCTTTATTAGCTTGTTGGATTACCAATAGTAAAAAATCATGTGAACATTTGTTCAATATGCTAATCCATCTCACACAGTTTTTGAGGGTACTCAGAAACAATTCCGACCCGGTTAGGGCCGAGGTCCAACTGCAAGAAATGTTGGACAGGTTCCTTGCTAGGGGCTACGAGAAAAGTCACCTATTAGCCCAAATTGATAAAGCTTATAATCAAATGGCTTCTACCATGGTACCTAACCAACAATCAAAACCAATAGAGAAAAGAGGTGTCGAGATACGCACTGATGGCTTAGAGGAGAAATACAATTATACTGAGAAGGAAAGGACCCTGCAGAGAAGGGAGGCCAAATGGATCTTTAAGCTGGGGACACTCGCTCCAGGGGTCTCAATGAGGCAATGGGCACTAAAGTGTTTCTTATAAACAGTACATGTTACCTATGCTATATATGCCTTCCCTTTGTTCGGTAGAGCTTGCTGTGGGGGGTGGTTTATATAATACTTTCTGATAACCTAGTGAGATGGGTGGTAGATCAGGGTTGATATGCAGTAGGATATGAATGATCGTTAGATTGGCATCTATAAATAAGATAGGAAAAATTGCTATTATTTGTATCGTCTCTGAGATAGGGAGGGTGGATGCCTAAGTTCGCTGGTTACTTCCGGTTACTGGGACTCTGTTTACTCTCCGTTGCCTAGCGATGGATCTTGCCGTCGCTGTTGACTTTCTGTTGCTCAGCGACGGCCCTCGCGAGAGGTGTGCGAGGAGTGTTGGGTTTTGGGGGGGGAGGACTTATCCCGGGAGTTCCGTGGTATTCGGCTTATGCTTATACAGGGGGGCTGAGGCCCGTTCAGGAGAATGTGTTTGATCTGGAGCCACAGCGAACTAGGTATATATACTCTCTATCTGTAATATTTATTTTGCTTTTTATACAATGTCTTTTTTAAGATGGTGTGATGTAATCCACATGGGGGAAGTGATGACACGGGGTGGGGGCTATGTGGGTTTTAAATGGGATTTGTTTGTTGTACACATTGTTTTGACGACGGCTCCTGTGTGAGCGTAAACGTGTAAACCTTTGTGATTAAAATTTACTTATAATAAGAAGACCTGTGAGTGTGTTCCTACATTGGAATAGGAATTTTATTGAACTGCACCCGGGCGTTGGTTATATTTAGTTGGAGTGCCTTCCTTGGTCTTGGATTTATATATATAATAATATAATATATATATATAAGGATACGAGGCACACTCCACTCTATTTAAATATTCGCCGGGTGCTATCCGTGGTAAAGTTCAAATATAAGTAAGAGGTCGGAGCACTCCTGGGTCTTATACTAATTTTATTATAACAAATGTCACGCAATCAATGCGTTTCGGCCGCCATGTGGCCGTCCTCAGGATGTTATAATAAAAATAGTAAAAAGAACCAGGAGTGCTCCGACCTTTTACTTTATATATATATATATAATATATTATATATATATATAATATATATATATATATATATATATATATATTTACTATAAAAGTTGCCTATTGGTGCACAATGGAAATTATGTGTGTGTATGTTTTGCTATGTGTGGATATAGTGGATATAGAATCTTTACACAGGTATATTTTAAACTGTTACTCAGACAGTCACCAGCTTCCAGAGGAACCAAATGGGATAATCCTGCAGGTCTGAAAGTAGACCCAGGCAATCCTGCTACACTGTGTGGTTGAAACTAAACAAGCTAGGTTAATACTAATTAGTATTCACCACGGCAAGTGGTGATGGTACCTCATATACTATAACAGAAGGTACCTCACAGTATCATGTTATTATGATAGCATTGCCCTAATAATCTAACGTATAAACAAACATTTCTCATTCCCAGTTTACCAAAGAAATGGATTTATCCTTTATATACTCTTTTATACAAATCAATTTTTAATAACTGATAACTGCTTTTTTTTCAGTATTACAGTAAATCCTTGGTATACCTGCCTGGCTTTACCACTAAGCAAAGGCTAAGGACTTGCAAGCGAGCACCTTCACCCCAACCATTAATAGTGTCTGCCAATTCAAATTGTACTAGCCAATCAGTCCACTACCTAGTTACCCCATCAAATGGATCAGGTTAAAAATAGGTTTGGCAATTGGGCCTGGTAGAGCTACTGAGTCTAATTGGGAATTTCATCTGCAGGTACCAGGACAGGAGGATTTAAATCAATACTATCAGTAGCAGCCTCCATAGCTTTTTTTTATACCATAACTTTTTATTGTTTTCATTTATTTTATAGTGATTTACAACATTGAATGAGAGCTTATCGTTCGGAACATTTTAAACATGAACAATCAGGTAAATCAGGTAAATTAAGCAATAACGATTTACACTTTATGTAGTGAGAACAGCACACTCACGAGTGGGGATGGAAATTTATTTATCTTTGTCCTATCTCCTTAACCCATTTTTTCCGGGTTTGTATTATGCTGTCTATGAGATCAACCTTTCCTGGTTTCTCTTAAGGTCTAAGGGAGTCAGATTGGAATTTGTGATTCCCTACTTTGTTCTTATGATCTGTCGTCAATGTACCATATCTCCCATGCTCTGTAGAACCCCTGAAAACTACCCGGGTTATGTGGAAGGCTTTTCATATCTCATGTTTTCGGATAGCATGTTAGTGATTTGGTTATACTGAAGGGATTTTTGAGGTCTTCCAGTATTTGGTGATTAATTGTTTCATAATGGTGCATGTATGGTAGATTATTTTTTGAGACGGTGGGAAGAGATTTAAGTTTATGTTCAGTAGTGCCAGCGCTGGTTTTGGTACAATCGTCGTGTTCATTAATCTATTAAGAAAGTAGAATAATTTGTTCCATGCTCTATGGACTTTGGGACATGTCCACCATATATGCATTAGCGTGCCTCTATGGGAACATCCTCTCCAGCACAGGGGACAGCCTCCATAGCTTAATACAGAGAACATACATACAGAGAAAACAGGGATAATAAATGGTATTACCAGCACCGCTGCCACCAATTTGTACCAGATCACTGCTTTATGGAATGCTTACGGGTAGCATGGCACACAGTGGGTTACTCTGGTGGTATGGCACAAAGCAGACAGTGCACATAAACAGGTTCCCACATAACATAAGTAATCAGGGGTGCCCCTGTCTATGGTGCACCACTTTGAATATTGACCAGACCTGTATATTGTGTGTCTGTGTAAGTTGGTGTACACTTATCTGTGCCTCAGAGTTTGTATCCAATAAGGTAAATTGTCTGTCCAATAATCTGTCCTCCCAACAGGTAGTAACAGGATTTTATACACAGGATCTTGTGTTCCATTCAATATCACTTCAAAGCACCACACCACAATCTACTTCATTTTCTCTCCTTCTACCTCCTTCACTGACACCACCTACAGGCTGGAGGTGGTATATAAGGAGCCTTGGTGTATATGTCCATTACAATAAACATCACATCCCATGTAGCAGATAGAAACTTTTTTTGGATTACACTTCCTTTCAATGAGCAAACACAGGGGTGTGGTTTAACCTCCCATTTTGACCATTCCATGGAAATAGGGATCTCAGCTCTGTAAGTAAGTTTATGTATTTGTATATTTTGTGTTGTACCTATATAGTAAGTACTATACTTTATATACATTTACTGATGGTCATTTAAATGGTAATAGTGATCTAGTACATACATACATACAAACCTTTCCTATATGCAATATCGTATACCCCCTACCACACTGGTAGCTCCTAAAAACTCAATGCAATCTCCTATGGAGATATAAATATATGGCAAAGAACTAGGGAGCCTATGTTGATCCAGGGCGCCTTCTTCTCCCTAGCTTCTCTCTGTCAGCTGTGACTTGCTGTTTAGAACTTCTCTCCTTGTTCAGCTGTAACCTGCAAAATTGTATCTAGTACAGAGCCTGAACTCCCACACTCTATTTAGAAAAAATGTTGCAATTTGCAAATGAACTGAAGTGAAGGAAAGAGGGGGGAGGATGAGCTCAGCTAATAGTACTGAGGAGAACAGTTCTAAAATGCCAGGTAAAAGCTGCTGCAGACTTTATAACAGTGACCCTGTGACTAGCAGCCATGAGATCCCTATCCCTGCCTCTTTCTTGCTTCCATCCAACTCTCCAATTGAACTTAGAGTAGGGGAGGAGTGAACAATTCAATGGAGGAAACATGGAAAGCAGGTACTACTGTATATCATGTCAATGCTGGCAGCTGGAAGGGTTAAAGATAATACTCTGCTGGCACTGAAAGTGTTAATAGAAAGTCTGTTGGCATTGAATGGTTCATGGTAATACTCTTCTGGCACTGAAAGTGTTAATGGCAATACTATGGGGAAGTCTGCTGGCACTGAAGGGTTAATAGCAATCCTCTGGAAAGGTGCTGGCACTGAAAGTATTAATAGTAAAGTCTGCTGGCACTAAAGGGTTAATGGTAATGTTCTGC
The DNA here is from genome assembly GCA_019447015.1 of Hymenochirus boettgeri. Lineage (NCBI taxonomy): Eukaryota > Metazoa > Chordata > Amphibia > Anura > Pipidae > Hymenochirus > Hymenochirus boettgeri. The sequence goes on along the minus strand of JAACNH010001338.1, from coordinate 70,729 downwards.
TGACACTGAAATTATTAATGCCAATATTCTTGGAAAAGCACTAAGAGTGAAACATCTTAGCTCTCACCAAATTTCCCTTTTCTGTCCTACCCAACTGGAAACAAATTCTGGGGAGAACACTGGTGCCACCTACCGCACATCCACTGAAACCTGTCCTGTCCTTCCAATCAGTATTTCATTTGTGGCCAGTGTCGCTGCATTCATACAAAAGTATGTATACACGCCCGCCTCACCTGGTACAGCGTGTGCTTCTTACCAACTAGTAACGTATGTATACACGCCCGCCTCACCTAGTACAGCGTGTGCCTCTTACCAACTAGTAACGTATGTATACACGCCCGCCTCACCTGGTACAGCGTGTGCCTCTTACCAACTAGTAACGTATGTATACACGCCCGCCTCACCTGGTACAGAGTGTGCCTCTTACCAACTAGTAACGTATGTATACACGCCCGCCTCACCTGGTACAGCGTGTGCTTCTTACCAACTAGTAACGTATGTATACACGCCCGCCTCACCTAGTACAGAGTGTGCCTCTTACCAACTAGTAACGTATGTATACACGCCCGCCTCACCTAGTACAGCGTGTGACTCTTACCAACTAGTAACGTATGTATACACCCCGCCTCACCTGGTACAGCGGGGCCTCTTACCAACTAGTAACGTATGTATACACGCCCGCCTCACCTGGTACAGCGTGTGCCTCTTACCAACTAGTAACGTATGTATACACGCCCCGCCTCACCTGGTACAGCGTGTGCCTCTTACCAACTAGTAACGTATGTATACACGCCCGCCTCACCTGGTACAGCGTATGCCTCTTAACAACTAGTAACGTATGTATACACGCCCGCCTCACCTGGTACAGCGTATGCCTCTTAACAACTAGTAACGTATGTATACACACCCGCCTCACCTGGTACAGAGTGTCCCTCTTACCAACTAGTAACGTATGTATACACCCCCGCCTCACCTGGTACAGCGTGTGCCTCTTACCAACTAGTAACGTATGTATACACTCCCGCCTCACCTGGTACAGCGTGTGCCTCTTACCAACTAGTAACGTATGTATACACGCCCGCCTCACCTGGTACAGCGTGTGCTCTCTACCAACTAGTAACATATGTATACACTCCCGCCCTCACCTGGTACAGCGTGTGCTCTTACCAACTAGTAACTATGTATACACGCCCGCCTCACTGGTACTGCGTGTGCCTCTTACCAACTAGTAACATATGTATACACCCCGCCTCACCGATTACAGTGTGTGCCTCTACCAACAGTAACATATGTATACACGCCCACCTCACCTGGTACAGCGTGGTCCCTCTTCCCAACTAGTAACATATTAATACCCCCCCCTCACCTGGTACAGCGTGTCCCCTTACCAACGTAATGTATGGTATACACGCCCGCCTCACCTGGTACAGAGTGTGCCTCTTACCAACTAGTAACTTATGTACACCGCCCGCCTCACCGGTACAGACGTGTCCCTCTTACCAACTAGTAAGTATGTATACACGCCCGCCTCACCTGGTACAGCGTGTCCCTCTTACCAACTAGTAACGTATGTATACACGCCCCCCTCACCTGGTACAGCGTGTGCCTCTTACCAACTAGTAACGTATGTATACACGCCCACCTCACCTGGTACAGCGTGTGCCTCTTACCAACTAGTAACGTATGTAAACGCCCGCCTCCAACTGGTACAGAGGTGCCTCTTACCAACTAGTAACGTATGTATACCCGCCCGCCTCACCTGGTACAGCGTGTCCCTCTACAACTAGTAAAGATGTATACACGCCCGCCTCACGTGGTAACAGCGTGTCCCTCTTACCAACTAGTAACGTATGTATAAATGCCCGCCTCAACCTGGTACAAGCGTGTGCCTCTTACCAACTAGTAACGTATGTATACACGCCCACCTCACCTGGTACAGCGTGTGCCTCTTACCACTAGTAACGTATGTATACACACCCACCTCACCTGGTACAGCGTGTGCCTCTTACCAACTAGTAACGTATGTATACACGCCTGCCTCACCTGGTACAGTGTGTGCCTCTTACCAACTAGTAACGTATGTATACACGCCTGCCTCACCTGGTTAGTTGTTGGCCTCTTACCAACTAGTACGTAGTATACACGCTGCCTACCTGGTCAGTGTGTGCCTCTTACCAACTAGTAACGATGTATACACGCCCACCCACCTGGTAGAGCGTGTGCCTCTTACAACTAGTAACGTATGTATACACGCCCGCCTACCTGGTAAGCGTGGCCTCTTACCAACTAGTAACATATGTATACACGCCTGCCTCACCAGGTACAGCGGTGGCCTCTTACCAACTAGTAATATGTATACACGCCCACCTCACCTGGTACAGCGTGTGCCTCTTACCACTAGTACGTATGTATACACGACCCACCTCACTGGTACAGCGTGTGCCTCTTACCAACTAGTAACATATGTATACACGCCTGCCTCACCAGCTACAGCGTGTGCCTCTTACCAACTAGTAACGTATGTATACACGCCCGCCTCACCTGGTACAGCGTGTGCCTCTTACCAACTAGTAACGTATGTATACACGCCCACCTCACCTGGTACAGCGTGTGCCTCTTACCAACTAGTAACATATGTATACACGCCTGCCTCACCAGGTACAGCGTGTACCTCTTACCAACTAGTAACGTATGTATACACGCCCACCTCACCTGGTACAGCGTGTGCCTCTTACCAACTAGTAACGTATGTATACACGCCCACCTCACCTGTACAGCGTGTGCCTCTTACCAACTATAACATATGTATACACGCCTGCCTCACCTGGTACAGTGTGTGCCTCTTACCAACTAGTACTATGTATACACGCCCGCCTCACCAGGTACAGCATTGCCTTTACCAACTAGTAACGTATGTATACACGCCCGCCTTACCTGGTACAGCGTGTGCCTCTTACCAACTAGTAACATATGTATACACGCCTGCCTCACCAGGTACAGCGTGTGCCTCTTACCAACTTAACGTATTATACACGCCCGCCATCCTGGTACAGCGTGTGCCTCTACCAACTAGTAACGTATGTATACACGCCCGCCTCACCTGGTACAGCGTGTGCTCTTACCACTAGTAATGTATGTATACACGCCCACCTCACCTGGTACAGCGTGTGCCTCTTACCAACTAGTAACGTATGTATACACGCCTGCCTCACCTGGTACAGAGAGTGCTTCTTACCAACTAGTAACGTATGTATACACACCCACATCACCTGGTACAGCGTATGCCTCTTAACAACTAGTAACGTATGTATACACGCCCGCCTCACCTGGTACAGAGTGTCCCTCTTACCAACTAGTAACGTATTATATACACGACACCCCCCTCACCTGGTAACAGTACAGCGTGTGCCTCTTACCAACTAGTAACGTATGTATACACTCCCGCCTCACCTGGTACAGCGTGTTGCCTCGTAACCAACTATTAACGTAGTATACACTCCCCGCCTCACCCTGGTACAGCGTATGCCTCTTAACACACTAGTACAACGTATGTATACACCCCCCGCCTCACCTGGTACAGCGTATGCCTCTTACAACTAGTAACGTATGTATACACACCCGCCTCACCTGGTACGAGTGTCCCTCTTACCAACTAGTAACGTATATATACACGCCCCCCTCACCTGGTAACAGCGTGTGCTCTTACCAACTAGTACGTATGTATACACTCCCGCCTCACCTGGTACAGCGTGTGCCTCTTACCAACTAGTACGTATGTATACACGCCCGCCTCACCTGGTACACGTGATGCCTCTTAACACTAGTAACGTATGTATACACACCCCCTCACTGGTACAGAGTGTCCCTCTTACCACTAGTATCGTATGTATACACGCCCCCCGCCTCACCTGGTACAGCGTATGCCTTTAACAATAGTAAACGTATGTATACACACCCCGCCTCACCTGGTACAGAGTTCCCTTTACCAACTAGTACGTATGTATACACGCCGCCTCACCTGGTACAGCGTGTGCCTCTTACAACACTAGTAACGTATGTATACACTCCCGCCTAACCTGGTACACACGTGTGCCCTACCAACTAGTAACGTATGTATACACGCCCGCCTCACCTGGACCGTGTGCCTCTTACCAACTAGTAACATATGTATACACTCCCCCGCCTCACCTGTACAGCGTGTGCCTCTTAACCAACTAGTAACATATGTATACACGCCCGCCTCACCTGGTACTGCGTGTGCCTCTTACCAACTAGTAACATATGTATACACGCCGCCTCAACCGTGTACAGTGTGTGCCTCTTACCAACTAGTAACATATGTATAACAACACGCCCACTCACCTGGTACAGCGTGTCCCTCCTTACCAACTAGTAACATATGTATACACGCCCACCTCACCTGGTACAGCGTGTCCCTCTTACCAAACTAGTACCGTATGTATAAACGCCCGCCTCACCTGGTACAGAGTGTGCCTCTTACCAACTAGTAATTATGTATACACGCCCCGCCTCACCTGGTACAGCGTGTCCCTCTTACCAACTAGTAAGTATGTATAACACGCCCGCCTCACCTGGTACAGTGTCCTCTTACCAACTAGTAACGTATGTATACACGCCCCCCTCACCATGTACAGCGTGTGCCCTCTTACCAACTAGTAACGCTGTATATAAACGCCCACCTCACCGGTGACAAGCGTGTCCTTTACCAACTAGTAACGTATGTATACCACGCCCCCTCACCACCGGTACAGAGTGTGCCTCTTACCAACTAGTAACGATGTATACACGCCCCCTCACCTGGTGAACAGCGTGTCCCTCTTACCAACTAGTAAGTTGTATACACGCCCCGCCTCACCTGGTACAGCGGGTCCCTCTTACCAACTAGTAACGTATATACATGCCCGCCCTCACCTGGTACAGCGTGTGCTCTTACCAACTAGTAACGTATGTATACAACCACCTCAACCTGGTACAGCGTCGTGTGCCTTACCAACTAGTAACGTATGTAAACACACCCACTCACCTGGTACAAGCGTGTGCCTCTTAACCAACTAGTAACGTATGTATACACGCCTGCCCTCACCTGGTACAGTGTGTGCTCTTACACAACTTGTAACGTATGTATACACCGCCTGCCTCCCTGGTTCAGTGTGTGCCTGTACCACTAGTAACGTATGTAACACGTCCTGCCTCACCTGGTTCAGTGTGTTGCCTCTTACCAACTAGAACGTATGTATACACGCCCACCTCACGTGTAGAGCGTGTGCCTCTTAACACTAGTAACGTATGTATACCGCCCCGCCTTACCTGGTACAGCGTGTGTGCCTCTTACCAACTAGTAACATATGTATAACGCTGCCTCACCAGTACAGCGTGTGCCTCTTAACCAACTATACGTAGTATACACGCCCGCCTTACCTGGTACAGCGTGTGCCTCTTACCAACTAGTAACAATGTATACACGCCTGCCTCACCAGTACAGCGTGTGCCTCTTACCAACTAGTAACGTATGTATACACGCCCGCCTTACCTGGTACAGCGTGTGCCTCTTACCAACTAGTAACGTATGTATACACGCCTGCCTCACCTGGTTCAGTGTGTGCCTCTTACCAACTAGTAACGTATGTATACACGCCTGCCTCACCTGGTACAGTGTGTGCCTCTTACCAACTAGTAACGTATGTATACACGCCCACCTCACCTGGTACAGCGTGTGCCTCTTACCAACTAGTAACGTATGATAACACGCCCACCTCACCTGGTACAGCGTGTGCCTCTTACCAACTAGTAAAGATGTATAAACGCCTGCCTCACCAGCTACAGCGTGTGCCTCTTACCAACTAGTACGTATGTATACACGCCCGCCTCACCGGTACAGCGTGTGCCTCTTACCAACTCGTAACGTATGTATACACGCCCCACCTCACCTGGTACAGCGTGTTCCTCTTACCAACTAGTAACATATGTATACACGCCTGCCTCACAGGTACAGCGTGTGCCTCTTACCAACTAGTAACGTATGTATACACCCAACCTCACCTGGTACAGCGTGTTGCCTTTACCAACTGTAACGTATGTATACACGCCACCTCACCTGGTACAGCGTGTGCCTCTTACCAACTAGTTAACATATGTATACACGCCTGCCTCACCTGGTACAGTGTGTGCCTCTTACCAACTGTAACATATGTTAAACCGCCTGCCTCACCAGGTACAGCATGTGCCTCTTACCAACTAGTACGTATGTATACACGCCCGCCTTACCTGGTACAGCGTGTGCCTCTTACCAATAGTAACGTATGTATACACGCCTGCCTCACCAGGTACAGCGTGTGCCTCCTTACCAACTAGTAACGTATGTATACACGCCCGCCTCACCTGGTAAAGCGTGTGCCTGCTACCACTAGAAGTATGTATACACGCCCCGCCTCACGCTGTACAGCGTGTGCCTCTTACCAACTAGTAACCTATTATACAACGCCCACCTCACCGGTCAGCAGGTGTGTCTTATCAACTAGTAACATATGTATACACGCCACCTCACGTGGTACAGCGTGTGCCTCTTACCAACTAGTACGTATGTATACCGCCGCCTCACTGGTACAGCGTTGCCTCGTTACCAACTAGTAACCTATGTATACACGCCCACCTCACTGGTACAGCGTGTGCCTCTTACCAACTAGAACGTCATGTATACACGCCCACCTCACTGGTACAGCGTGTGCCTCTTACCAACTAGTAACGTATGTATACACGCCCCCTCAACCTGTACAGCGTGTGCCTCTTACCAACTAGTAACTATTGTATACACCCCACCTCACCGGTGAACAGCGTGTGCCTCTTACCAACTAGTAACGTATGTATACACGCCCGCCTCACCTGGTACAGCGCGTGCCTCTTACCAACTAGTAACGTATGTATACACGCCTGCCTCACCTGGTACAGCGTGTGCCTCTTACCAACTAGTAACGTATGTATACACGCCCGCCTCACCTGGTACAGCTGGTGCCTCTACCAATAGTAACGTATGTATACACGCCTGCCTCACCTGGTACAGCGTTGCCTCTTACCAACTAGAACGTATGTATACACGCCCCCCGCCTCACCTGGTACAGCGTGTGCCTCTTACCAATAGTAACGTATGTATACACGCCTGCCTCACCAGGTACAGCGTGTGCCTCTTACCACTGTAACGTATGTATACACGCCCACCTCACTCTGTACAGCGTGTCCCTCTTACCAACTAAACGGCCCGCCTCACCAGTTACAGCGTTTTGCCTCTTACCAACTAGTAATGTATGATACATTGCCCGCCTTACCTGGTAACAGCGTTGTCCTCTTACACTAGTAACGTATATTACACCAACCTCACACTGGTTACAGCGGTGCCTCTTACCAACTAGTAACGTATGTATACACCCCGCCTCACCTGGTACGCGTGAGCCTCTTACCAACTAGTATGTATGCATACACGCCCACCTCACCTGGTACAGCGTGTGCCTCTTACCAACTAGTAACGTATGTATACACGCCCACCTCACCTGGTACAAGCGTGTGCCTCTGTACCAACTAGTAACGTATTTAACACGCCCGCCTCACCCAGGTACAGCGTGTGCCTCTTACCAACTAGTAATGTATGCATACACGCCCACCTCACCTGTACAGCGTGTGCCTCTTACCAACTAGTAACGTATGATACACGCCCACCTCACCTGGTACAGCGTGTCCCTCTTACCAACATAGTAATTGTATGTATACACGCCCCTCCCTGGTACAGCGTGTCCCTCTTACCAATAGTAACGTATGTATACACGCCCGCCTCACTTGGTTACAGCTGTCCCTCTTACCAACTAGTAACGTATGTACTAACACGCCCGCCTCACTTGGTACAGGTGTCCCTCTTACAACTAGTAACATATGTTACACTCCCACCTCACCTGGTACAGACGTGTCCCTCTTACCAACTAGTAATGTATGTATACACGCCCGCCTCATCCTGTACAGCGTGGGCCTCTTACCAACTAGTAACGTATGGTATACACCCGCCTCACCTGGTACAGCGTGTGCCTCTTACCAACTAGTAAAGCGGTTTCTATAAAGAAACAGTCCGCAGTAGGACGGTGTCAAAAGCAGAAGGAGGAAACCCAGCTGTGTTTGACAGGCCAAGTTTTTTGTTGGGGGGGCCATATATAGGTGGGAGGCGCCTAGGGCACTAAAATGGAGAAACGGCCCTGTGTGTGGTTAAATATATATATATTATATATATATATATATTATATAATCCCTAAAGCCAAACTAAAAAGAAAAGTTAAAGGCATGTCCACCCTTTCAAACCCCTTTTGATATTTTATAGGTATTGGTTGGTCCCCCCAGCCCCAAACGCAATAACCTTATATCCAGAAACTCCCCCGAGAATTACTTACCTACCTCTTTCCCCCGCCGCACAATCCCGGCACGAAACTGCCAAGAATGGGGCAGGACCGGCAGCCGCGTCTGTGATTGGCTGAGAGGCAGCCAATCATGACGCAGCTGCCGGGTGCTTAGAACGGCGGAGGAGAGAGGCAAGGTAAGTAACTATCGGGGGAGTTTCTTGAATTAGGTTATAGCGGTTGGGGCTGGGGGACCAATACCTAGAATATATAAGGGTTTGGAGCTAGGGGGAGGGAGACCAATATCAGGTGGGGAGGGAGGGGGGGGGTCTGCAGTGTGCATGCCAATATTCTTCCGAGGGGAGACAGAGCCAGAATCCTATATGACTCCGCTAGGGCTCCTGGGGCCACTTTTTTGGACTTTGGGGGGGATTCCAGGAGAACCATTTGGAGCTGGGATATAAGGTAAGGTAATATTACACTACAGAGTGGGGCCAGTAGTGTGGGAGTTATAGTTTTTTGGGGTGACATGCCCTTTAAGGTAATCATTTGCCATAAATCTCAATCCAATTATAGCTATTTTTCAAATTAGTCAAAATGATTCAGGCTTCCACGTCATTTCTTTTTTCAATAACAGTAGTAATAAAAATTTGCTACACCTACAATACTTCATTAAAGATGAGTAACCCTGAAACTTCTTTTTTTTTGGATTAAACAAAGAAAGTAAGTAGTATTGTCGGTTTCTTTCGAATTGTTAGATTCAGCAGAAAGGTCGCGACGTGTCGACATTCTGCAGCTTTAGAAATTTCTGATTAAACAACGCAAAGTGCAAGTTCTAAAAGTTCCATAGAGAATGTCATTCTTGTCCACAACTTATTACTATATGAAATTTCACCCCCAGACTCTTCAAGATGTAGAAAAACATCTAACGAGTTTTATAGTCCTTAATAAATTGAATTATAATAACCCAATTCTAAAACTCGTCATTGCAATAAAGTATGAGAACGAAGTTCGTCCTTCAATTGTTCCATTAGTTAGCAAAGGCCACGTAAATTACCGTGTTTTTATATGCAGAAACAAGATTCAAACATGATTAATTAAGGAACATGGATGAGTATTACCCAACATATGTAAAAAATGAAATGCTAATGTTGAAAGTTTTAATATTTTAAGACATTGCTTCCGGTGCCTAATCTCCCACTGCCTCACAGGTGCTGTGGGCCACTCTACTCCCCCCCCCCCCTCAACACACTGAGGGAGTCTGAGGCTGTGCTCGCTGGCGGGCACTGTGGCAGGGAAGCCTTAGGAAGTCACATGTCAGCCTCCCACCCATAACTTTCTGGTCAGTCATTCTTTATAGTCTTGGGCTGTTGGAGCACGTAGAGAGGTGGTTGTTGGCTCGTTTTAAAGGTAGGAAACTGGCCTTTCTTTTAAACTCCAAACTTTTGGAGACCACAGTTCCCCTTTAACCATTCGACATAAAATCAAACCACTGTGCCTCTACTTGTTAGAGGTGTACACATGAACAAGTCACACAAGTCAATACTACAGGATTGTAGTGCGTCATCGTGTCTCCATGAATCCTTTAATAATCTTCCTTTCTATGGTCCCAAGCCTTCTCTAACATTTTCTCATACAGTATTTCCCTGTTTTAGAAAACACCAGCTTCCCTCAATAGTATTGGGTTTATGAACTCTAAAATTCGCCATGGTGTATCAATAACTTACAGTAGTATATTCTATATATGATACATTCTGGAGGAAAAAAAGCTAAGTTTTGGGGGTGGACATGCCTTTCAAATAGGAACATAAAATGAATTTGACCCTACAGTGATCCTGCCAATTAAATTCACACGGATGGAATCCGGGGATCCTTAAATTCAGGAGATACCAATAAAAGTTTTTATTGTTAAAATGTTGCAATTTTTCCCAACTAATTACGTAAATTTATTTTGTAATTTGACAGCTAACACTTGATTGGGGCAAAATTATATGTATTTAAACGATAAGAAGGCCCATACCCAGAGCGACTCTATCGCGACTATAATTGATAGGGGGTAGTTTTATGTCCTTATTGTTAGGGACTTTTTGCAATTTAGGGTTTAGCTGTGGGTAAGGGGTAGTTATATGCAATTTTGGTGCATGCGCCTTACTCCTTTTTACTATGTTAGTTACCCAATAAACGATTGTTGTTGTTTCTATATCTACAGATGTGATTGTGTATTAATATGGGTCTCTTTTTTAGGAGGGTCTTCCTCTGTAAGTTGATTGTATTCACCCCCATACTGACCTGTGTGCCTCGTGTTCCTCGCTTCTATGCGGTTTCACGGACGATTTATTTTTATATCAGGTTCACCTCTGTCAGTGGGGTCTAATCAAAGTCACCTCCTCAGTGCAGCCACCGTTCAGTTCACCTCTCTCACTTGGGGCAAAGTCACCTTCTCAAGGTCAGCCACATCAAGTTCACCTCTCTCAGTTGGGGCAAAGTCACCTTCCTCAGGTGCAGCCACATCAAGATCATCTCTGTCAGGTGGGGCTAAGTCACCTTCCTCACGGTGCAGCCAAATCAAGTTCATCTCTCTCAGTGGGGCTAAATCACTTCCATCAGGTGCAACTCACCATGCGAGATCACTCGCTGCAGGGTGAGGCAACAGTCACCGTCCTCAGGTTTTGCGAGCCACATCAAGATCATCTCTGTCAGGTGGGGTAAGTCACTTCCTCAGGTGCCAGCCACATCAAGTTCATCTCTCTCAGTGGGGCTAATCACCTTCCTCGGGCGTCCATATCAAGATAATCTCTCTCAGGTGGGGCAAGTCCCTTCTCAGGTGCAGCCAACCTCACGTTATCCTCTCACCGGTGGGTCTAAGTTCACTTCCTCGGTTGCAGCACATCAAGATCATCTCTGTCAGGTGGGGGCTAGTCAACCTTCCTCAGTGGCAGCCACATTCAAGTCATCTTCTGTCAGGTGTGGGGCTAGAGCACCTCCTCAGGGTCAGCCACATCAAGATCACCTGCTTCAGTTGGGGCCAAAGTCACCTTCCCTTCGAGTGCAGCCAATCAAGTCATCCTCTCTCAGTGGGGGCTAAGTCACCTTCTAGGGGCAGCCTCCAGCAAGGTTCACCTCTGTCAGGTGGGGCTAAGTACCTCCCTCAGGTGCCAGCCACATCAAGAATCATCTCTCTACGATGTGGGGCTAAGTCACCTTCCTCGGTGCAGCCACACAAGATCCATCTCTTCATGTGGGGCTAAGTCACCTTCTCAGGTGCAGCCACATCGAGATCACCTTTCTCAGGTGGGCCCAAGTCACCTTCCTCAGGTGCAGCCAAATCAAAATTTCACCATCTCTCAGGGGGGCAAACGTCCTCATCTCAGTGTGCAGCCACATTATGACAGTCTCCTCAGGTTGGTGGCAAACGTACACCTTCCTCAGTGCAGCACATCAAGATCCTCTCTCTCATGTGGGGCTAAGTTCACCTCCTCAGGTGCAGCCACATCGAGATCACCTCGTCTCAGGTGGGACGGCACACGGTCACTTCCTCAGTTTGCAGCCACATTATTATCACCCTCAGGGGGGCAAGTCACCTTCGCTCAGGTGCAAGCCACATACAAGATCATCTCTCTCGGTGGGGTCTAAGTTCACCTTACTAGGTGCAGACCAGCATCAAGAATCTCTCTCATGTGGGCTAGGCAAGTCAACCGTCCTACAGGTGCATGGCCACATCAAGATAGGGAGGCCAAATGGATCTTTAAGCTGGGGACACTCGCTCCTAGGGGTCTCAATGAGCAATGGGCACTAAAGTGTTTCTTATAACCAGTTACATGTTACCTATGCTATATATGCCTTCCCTTTGTTCGGTAGAGCTTGCTGTGGGGGTGTGTTTATATATATACTTTCTGATAACCTAGTGAGATGGGTGGTAGATCAGGGTTGATATGCAGTAGGATATGAATGATCGCTTAAGATTGGCATCTATAATATAAGATAGGAAATAATTGCTATTTATTTGTATCGTCTCTGAGATAGGGAGGGGTATGCCTAAGTTCGCTGGTTACTTCCGGGTTACTGGGACTCTGTTTACTCTCCGTTGCCTAGCGATGGATCTTGCCGTCGCTGTTGACTTTCTGTTGCTCAGCGACGGCCCTCGCGAGAGGTGTGCGAGGAGTGTTGGGTTTTGGGGGGGCGGAGCTTATCCCGGGAGTTCCGTGGTATTCGGCTTATGCTTATACAGGGGGGGCTGAGGCCCCGGTTCAGGAGAATGTGTTATGATCTGGAGCCACAGCGAACTAGGTATATATACTCTCTATCTGTAATATTTATTTTGCTTTTTATACAATGTCTTTTTTAAGATGGTGTGATGTAATCCACATGGGTGGAAGTGATGACACGGGGGTGGGGCTATGTGGGTTTTAAATGGGATTTGTTTGTTGTACACATTGTTTTGACGACGGCTCCTGTGTGAGCGTAAACGTGTAAACCTTTGTGATTAAAATTTACTTATAATAAGAAGACCTGTGAGTGTGTTCCTACATCTGGAATAGGAATTTTATTGAACTGCACCCGGGCGTTGGTTATATTTAGTTGGAGTCTGTGAACTTCTACGAAGAACTGCGCCCACACCATTGATGGTACGAATGAACAAACTACAGAATTTCGTAGATAAAGGTGTGTGGATTTGAGAAATATATGGTTTGTGGGGGTTGTTTTGTGGGGAAAAATTGCAGACTGTTCAAATTCAGATTTGACTGAATATTTTTGCTGTGCAAATTGTTTCACTTTGTGTCTTTTGGCTTCCACGTCCACGTGTGTAACCACACATATGGCATACCGTTTGATTCAGGACATTTGGGAGATTGATATTTAGTAGCTTTTTTTTACATTCCATGGGGTTTTGGCATGATTTCTACCTTTTGAAGTTGTTTTTGTTCATTTTTTCAGACAAATGCGAATTTCTACGAAGAACTGCGCCCACACCATTGATGGTATGAATGAACAAACTACAGCGTTACGTAGCTGAAGGTATGTAAATTCTGAGAATATATAGTTTTGCGGGGGTATTTCCAAGTTAGAGGGGTGTTCAGTTTGAAAAATCTGGGAAAATGCTGTTATTGGCTCACTGCGCATTGTTTTACATTTTGACTAGTCGCTTCCACGTCCGTGTGTGTAACCACACATATGGCATACCGTTTGATTCAGGACATTTAGGAGATTGATATTTGGTAAGTTTTTTTTACATTACATGGGGTTTTGGTGTGATTTTGTAACTTTGAAATGTATTTTTCTCTATTTTTCCAGAAAATTGTGTAGAAATGCAAAATTCTACGAAGAACTGCACCCACAACATTGATGGTATGAATGAACGAACTACAGTGCTACATAGCTGAAGGTGTGTAGATTTCAGGAATATATAGTTTGTGGGGGATATTTCTGAGTTACGGGGGTGTTTTGTGGAAAAAATTGTAGACTGTCCCAATTCGGAGTTGGCTAAATATTTTCGCCGTTTCTGAGCTATCGTGCATTGTCTCACTTTGTGGCTTTTCGCTTCCACGTCCGCGTTTGTAACCACACATATGGCATACCGTTTGATTCAGGACATTTGGGAGATTGATATTTAGTAACTTTTTTTTACATTCCATGAGGTTTTGGCATGATTTCTACCTTTTGAAGTTGTTTTTTGTTCATTTTTTCAGACAAATGCGAACTTCTACGAAGAACTGCGCCCACACCATTGATGGTTTGAATGAATAATCTACTGCTTTACATAGCTGAAGGTGTGTAGATTTCAGGAATATATAGTTTATGGGGGTTATTTCTAAGTTACGGGGGTGTTTTGTGGATAAAACTGCAGACTGTCCAAATTCGGAGTTGGCTAAATATTTTCGCCGTTTCTGAGCCATCGTGCATTGTCTCACTTTGTGGCTTTTCGCTTCCACGTCTGCGTGTGTAACCACACATATGGCATACCGTTTGATTTAGGACATTTGGGAGATTGATATTTGGTAACTTTTTTTTACATTCCATGAGGTTTTGGCATGATTTCTACCTTTTTGAACGTTGTTTGATGTTCATTTTTTTTGAACATCTGGTAAAAGTGCAATTTTCTACGAAGAACTGCGCCCACACCATTGATGATATGAATGAACAAACTACAGCGTTACATAGCTGAAGGTGTGTAGATTTCAGGAATATATAGTTTGTGGGGGGTATTTCTGAGTTGGGGGGGTGTTTTGTGGAAAAACTGCAGACTGTTCAAATACAAAACTGGCTAATTTTTTTTTGCTGCTACTGACATTTGGCACTGGTCACGCTCTGGGTTAGTTGGTAGCCATGTCTCTGGGTACACCCATGAATGTGGCATACCGTTTTATTCGGGAGGGGTTAGGCTTTCATATTTGAGATGCGTTTGAACTTTCCTCCACAGTTTTTAGCTGAAATTGGCATTTGATTTTGTCTCCGATTTTACAGTTGAGGAAAAAAAGGAAAATGTGAGAAAGTAACTTACAATTTGACGAAGAGCTGCGTCCGGGTATCTGCATTTTGATCGAAACTAACCTCACTCGTAAAATCCTGCGGGTGTGTAGTTTCTAAAAATATCTCACTTGGGGGGATATTTTAGATAATTTGGTAGATATTCTATGTTAACTGTCAGTAGTGGTTAGACATTTTAATTTGGTGTAATATTCTAGGAGGTGCAGTTTTAGTTTGGGGGGGTCTCCTGTACAGGAAAAGTGGGGTACCTACATATATCTGGTATCGTTGTATTCGGGAGTATCTGAGCTTTTAGAAACATTAAGATTTTTGTGCGTAACCTTAAGATAACTATAAGTAAAAATGGGAAAAATCCATGAAAATTTGCAAATTTTTCATTTTTTTTACATATTTTACCCATAATTCCAGTAAAATTTCCAGAAAAGTTGCAAAATTTTGTTACCATGTTAAAGTACACTTTGTGCTGAAAAAAACAATGTATAGTATTCCTGATTTACTGCAAGGTTTCCTACTGTAAAATTAGTCTAAAGCGATTAAGGACAAAATCCTGAAAATTCTTCTGGCAGTTAACGCAAAAAAAATTGAAAATCTCCTGGCAGTGAAAGGGTTAATGTCATTACTACATATTTGTTAATATTTATATAACTATTTATTTAGTGCTTAAACAACACATAAACACTGTCCCTATGTATAATACTTTTACCTACCCCCACCAACATAGTACCTCCGAAAAACCCTATGTATTCCCCCTAAATTTATACATTTATTTATATAAGGGATAAGAGATATACATACACACACATATGTGTATTTATATATATGTATGTAAAATGTGTGTGTGTATATATTGGTGCACAATGGAAATTATGTGTGTGTATGTTTTGCTATGTGTGGATATAGTGGATATAGAATCTTTACACAGGTATAATTCAAACTGCTACTCAGTCACCAGCTTCCATAGGAACCAAATAGGATAATCCTGCAGGTCTGAGAGTAGACGCAGGCAATCCTGCCACACTGTGTGGTTGAAACCACGGCAAGTGGTGATGGTACCTCATATATTATAACAGAAGGTACCTCACAGCATCATGTTATTATAATAGCATTGCCCTAATAATCTAACATATAAACAAACATTTCTCATTCCCAGTTTACCTATAGAAATGGATTTTTCCTTTATAAAACTCTTTTATACAGATCTAATTGATAAAAATTGCTTCAGAGCAATTTTTAATAACTGATAACTGCTTTTTATTTCAGTATTATAGTAAATCCTTGGTATACCTGCCTGGCTGTACCACTAAGCAAAAGGCTAAGGACTTGCAAGCGATTACCTTCATCCCATTGGCTGCCAATTCAAATTGTTCTAGCCAATCAGTCCACTCCCTAGTTACCCTATCAAATGGATCAGGTTTAAACATAGGTTTGGCAATTGGGCCTGGTAAAGCTACTGAGTCTAATTGGGGAATTTCATCTGCAGGTACAAGGACAGGAGGATTTAAATCAATACCATCAGTAGCAGCCTCCATAGTTTAATACTGAGAACAAATATACAGAGAAAACAGGGAATATAAATGGTTTAACCAGCACCGCTGCCACCAATTTGTACCAGATCACTGCTTTATGGAAGGATTATGGGTAGCATGGCACACAGTGGGTTACTCTGGTGGTCTGGCACAAAGCAGACAGTAGCATATGCAGTAATCAGGGGTGTCCCTGTCTATGAGCCACTTTGAATATTGACCAGGCCTGTATATTGTGTGTCCTTGTAAGTTGGTGTACACTTATCTGTTGCCTCAGAGTTTGTATCCAATAAGGTAAATTGTCTGTCCAATAATCTGTCCTCCCAACAGGTTGTAACGGGATCTTATATACAGGATCTTGTGTTACATTCAATATCACTCCAAAGCACACACCACAATTTACTTTCACTTTCTCTCCTCCTAGCCATAGAGAGCAGGGATGTCTTCTCTTTTATTACTCACTGACACCACCTGCAGGCTGGAGGTGGTATATAAGGAGCCTTGGTGTATATGTCCATTACAATACACATCACATCCTGTGTAGCAGACAGAAACGTTTTTTGGATTACACTTCTTTTCACATGGAGCAGACACAGGGGTGTGGTTTAACCTCCCATTTGGACCATTCCATGTTGAAATAGGGATTTCAGCTTTGTAAGTAAGTTAATGTATTTTGTATATTTTGTGTTGTACCTAATATAATTCAGTGCTATTCTTTATATACATTTACTGATGGTCATTTAAATGGTAATAGTGAGATAGTACACACATACATATACAACTTTCCTATATGTAATATTATATACCCCCCACCACATTGGTAGCTCCTAAAAACTCAATGCAATTTCCTATGAAGATATAAATATATTTATATAATATAAGGGATATATACCTACACAAAAGATAAAGGAAGACCGATGCACTCCTGGGTCAATTTATTCACGTGCAAGGCAACGTTTCGGCCCTTTTTCTGGGGTCTTTATCAAGCCAAATTAACAGTGCACTTTGTGAACATCCTTTTTAACAACTTAGCTCCTCCTACAAAACAAACATGTGATTTGATTAAACTAGTCAGGACTATACCATCCAGTCACCCTGTAAACTCTTTACAATAATATCATATTAAAGTGACAGGTGCAAAATTTAAATACAATAGTGAATCTAAAATAATAATACAGGTAACTATTACATGACAATATCATAGTAAAAGTGAATTGTGCATAATCTTATCCGTCATCAATGTCAATTATAAAGTGACTGCATTTAAATTTGTGATGTCATAAAGATAAAAATTACTGTGTATGTGCCAAGTTTAAAATATACTTAAAAAATATATATATATCTGGTTTATATTGTTTAAAAATATACATTTTAAGTGTTATGACTTTCCTAATAGCTCTACTATATGGTAGTATAGGATAAAGTTACCCGAGTAAATGGTGCCTCAACTAATGGATAAATTACATAGTACCTCAATTTGCTATCTATCCTCTAAAAAAGATTTCAAATTGTGGGAGGATTGCACTTTTTTCCCTTCTTTCTATGTGTTCTATAATTCCCCCCAACCCCCAGAGTACCTTTATTTTCTTCAGATTCCACCTCTGTCCTGAGATATACAAGTTAAAAGAAGTGAAGATTTCAATACACCACTCCTGCTTGAGCTGTCGATCAAATGCCCTAACAGCATGCTGGTGTAGTGTGTAGGCTTACACAGGATTTACAGCAAGTCTCCCAATGGCTCCTTCCTTCTCACTAAAATGCTTGGCAAATACTAGGTTAAAAACAGAAGTAAAGGGAAGGAGAAGTCCCCCTCCTCCACAAGCTTTCACCGATGTATTGCCTGTCAAGGGGAGATCGGGCTGCAGTGATTTGGTCTCTCCAAACTCCCCCCCTTCCCATTCCCTACGTAGCACTATATTCAGAACAATGGAGAAACTTCCTCTCTACAGGCTTCATACCAAGGTTTTTTTTGTTTGTTTACAAAGGTTAGAGTGATGTGTCATGTGTAGGAGGATTAATGCGCATGAGAGGCTTGTTTCACAGGCTTACTTAACAGCCGGACAAAATGAACGGGGGAATAACCAGAGAGGGAAGCCCTGCAGTAAATCAGATAGTGTGCAAACACGGAGCCACAGAGGAATGTAAGAATAAGGCAGAACACACTAACCTTTTTTTATGTCTGGATTGGAGCAATGTATAAATTTCACTGTAGATGTCGTTTAAATTATGTGTCTGGTGCTATGCCCCAAAGTATTTATAGCAACTTAAATAAAGGGTTTGTATATATAATTCTGCATATATAGTGTATACTGAAAGCAAACTGGAAATCTCAGCATATTCTGGTAGAAAACTGGACATTTCAGTATATACTGGTAGCAAATTGGCATTTTTTTTTGGCCCAGTGGTGTTAGCACTGATGCCTTGCAGCACTAAAGTCCTGAGTTCGATTCCACCCTTGGACACATCTGCAAGAAGTTTGTATGTTCTCCCCGTGCTTGCGTGGGTTTCCTCCAGGTACTACGGTTTCTCCCACAATCATAAAGACATACTGATAGGTTGTATGTGTCAAATAAATGTGCTTAGATTGTAAGCTCTTTGGGGCAGGGACTGATGTGAATGTATACATGTAATTGTAAAGCGCTATGGAAGATGTTAGCGCTATATAAATCCACAATAATAATAATAATTATATATTGGTAGCAAACTGTCAATTTCAATATATACTGGTAGCAAACTGGCATTTTCATTGCAAACTGGTAACACACTGGCAATTTCATTATATACTGATAGCACACTGACAATTTCATGATTTACTGGTAGCCATGGGAATTTCATTACATACTGGTAGCCATGGGAATTTCATTACATACTGGTAGCCATATATGCATTAGCGTGCCTCTATGGGAACATCCTCTCCAGCACAGGGGACAGCCTCCATAGCTTAATACAGAGAACATACATACAGAGAAAACAGGGATAATAAATGGTATTACCAGCACCGCTGCCACCAATTTGTACCAGATCACTGCTTTATGGAATGCTTACGGGTAGCATGGCACACAATGGGTTACTCTGGTGGTCTGGCACAAAGCAGACAGTGCACATAAACAGGTTCCCACATAACATAAGTAATCAGGGGTGTCCCTGTCTATGGTGCACCACTTTGAATATTGACCAGACCTGTATATTGTGTGTCCTGTGTAAGTTGGTGTACACTTATCTGTTGCCTCAGAGTTTGTATCCAATAAGGTAAATTGTCTGTCCAATAATCTGTCCTCCCAACAGGTAGTAACAGGATTTTATACACAGGATCTTGTGTTCCATTCAATATCACTTCAAAGCACACACCACAATCTACTTCACTTTTCTCTCCTTCTACCTCCTTCACTGACACCACCTACAGGCTGGAGGTGGTATATAAGGAGCCTTGGTGTATATGTCCATTACAATAAACATCACATCCCATGTAGCAGATAGAAACTTTTTTTGGATTACACTTCCTTTCACATGGAGCAAACACAGGGGTGTGGTTTAACCTCCCATTTTGACCATTCCATGTTGAAATAGGGATCTCAGCTCTGTAAGTAAGTTTATGTATTTTGTATATTTTGTGTTGTACCTAATATAAGTCAGTACTATACTTTATATACATTTACTGATGGTCATTTAAATGGTAATAGTGATCTAGTACATACATACATACAAACCTTTCCTATATGCAATATCGTATACCCCCTACCACACTGGTAGCTCCTAAAAACTCAATGCAATCTCCTATGGAGATATAAATATATGGCAAAGAACTAGGGAGCCCATGTTGATCCAGGGCGCCTATTCTTCTCCCTAGCTTCTCTCTGTCAGCTGTTACTTGCTGTGTTAGAACTTCTCTCCTTGTTCAGCTGTAACCTGCAAAATTGTATCTAGTACAGAGCCTGAACTCCACACACTCTATTTAGCAAAAAATGTTGCAATTTGCAAATGAACTGAAGGTGAAGGAAAGAGGGGGGAGGATGAGCTCAGCTAATAGTACTGAGGAGAACAGTTCTAAAATGCCAGGTAAAAGCTGCTGCAGACTTTATAACAGTGACCCTGTGACTAGCAGCCATGAGATCCCTATCCCTGCCTCTTTTTTGCTTCCATCCAACTCTCCAATTAGAACTTAGAGTAGGTGAGGAGTGAACAATTCAATGGAGGAGACATGGAAAGCAGGTATATACTGTATATCATGGCAATGCTGGCAGCTGGAAGTGTTACAGGTAACACTCTGCTGGCATTGAAAGTGTTAATGGCAATACTTTGGGGAAGTGCTGGCACTGAAAGTGTTAATGGCAATACTCTGGGAAAGTGCTGGCACTTAAGTTATTAGTAGGAAAGTCTGATGGCACTAAAGGGTTAATGACAATATTCCACTGGAGCCCTTCCCCCCATCTCTCCCACTCTCTCGACCCCTGTTTGCTGCATGGTGCCCTACCTTTGAATCATTTTTCTGTAGTGTAGTAGACCCTATCCCACCCCCAACCGCCGTGTTCAGTTGCAAAAAACAACCCAGTAATGTACTTACAGAGCTTCGTCCCCCCGGCGTTCTGCACTGCCGATATCCGCATCTGTGATTTGCTGCCTCTCAGCCAATCACAGACGTGGCTGCCAGTCCAGCCCTCTGCTTGCTATTTCCTACGAAGCTCTGTAAGTACCTTTTTTTTGCAGGTGGTGAAACCCTTTAATAATGTGTGTATTTACACATTTTAGTGGTTCTCAGCCAGTCTTTCTTATCTCTCTCATTCTCCCAGTTAAATCTATTTTAAAGACATTTTTAGACCACCCTACTGTATACAATAATGTGGCTTTTAGAGAAAGGATCATTGATTTCTATTGTGTCTTATGAGACCCTTTATCTAACTTGGCTCTTGTTTTTTTATTAGGTCCCTTGAGAGAGGACAAAATTAAAATCCATTCCATCACCATAGATCTTGAAATCCAGGAAATTGCCCCTGCACTTTTGATACCCAAGTCAAAACATTGACTCCAATACAAGCCTTCTTCAGTGGATCATTGTCCAATTACCTTACTATCTTCATTATCTACCTTATTCTCCAATGCTGATGCAGAGGTCTCTTATTTTAATGTTCCATAAGGGTTATTTATGGATCCTAAAGAGCTTTTTCACCATTTAACTTAAATTAACTACTCTGTCTATATTGGTTATGGATTTCATATTTAATACTAATTTACACATTGTCCAATATTAACATCACCTTCCTTTAGGGACCTTGAATTGTCTGTACCTCATTCTACTGTTTTTAATAATGGTTTCTATGGAGTAATGTCTTGAATTATCATCAAAATGTCACATCAGAACAAGATTTTATGTCCTTTAACAGAGCCTCTGAAGACAAGAAATGACATAAACGTTACGTTATTTTAGCTGTCTTTCCATCTAACATGTGGGCATCTTCCCCGGACCTTGTCTTGGACTCCTTAACATGTTTTGTCATATTTCCTTTGACTTTTAAGTGAAATTGCTGTCACCCCACAACTGTGCCCTTAATGTTGGACTTTCTTGTTATTAACCATCTATTTTATGGGATTTGCAGAAAACACCATTGTGTACGCTGGGATAGGATTTAAATGATTTACTTAGCATTGTATAAAGTTAAATTACAATGTATATTTTTATGGTAATTAAATTGCGTGTCAAAGGTATTTTTAGTGTTAACAATTTGAAGGTATCGTTATGGCTCTTTCATGATACATTAGAAACGTAAAGGAACCTGATTTCAAAGTGGAATCAGCAGAATTTTTGGAATTGCGAAAAGGAGGAATTTTTCAAAAATCAATAGAAAATTATCGAAATTCTAAAAAAATGTTTTCAAAAAAACTCGCCAGTTTGGTTCATATCTAATTAATGTGCCTTAGTTCTTGGGGACAAAAGGACTTTGTTAAGCAAGAAGGTTAAAAAAAGGATAATAATTAATGGCCAGTCAGCCCCCATGTCAGCTGGCCAGTCCACTATCCAGCCTTTTCTTTGTATGTTTGTATTGATATAGCTGCTAAAATGTTCCGTTTAGATAGTACTCTATCTGGCCATTGGTACCTCCTCCCACATCATAGCTTTATGTTCTCCCTTTTAGTTTTGCTATTAGCCTTCAAAATAAAACAAGTTAAATGGAAAATGTCACCTTCTATTGACCCCTCGGAAGCAAAGTTTCAGCTTTGTGAAATGGGCATGACAGGTGGCCGAGGGGCTTTGTCCATCTTTTTACCCTTTGTGGGATATTCATTATCCACCCCCATGATTGGATTGATGGCACTGGTCAGGTTAAAGCAATTAACCAACAAACGAAAGAAGTAGGGGAGCACACTACTGAGGTGAATTCACATTTTATTAAGGTAACCACATACACAACGTTTCGGGACGCCCTGTCCCTTCCTCAGGTGTCAAGGAACGGACAAGGCATCCAAAAACATTGTGTATGTGGTTACCTTAATAAAAGGTAGACTTCTCTGGCCCCTAGGAGTGGAGGGCCTGGGGGATTGCACCTACCTACCTGTCTGCCATACAGCCAACAGCCATGTGCTGGAGTGTTCCTTAAAGCAATTAACCCCCTGACTGTCAATAAGAACACAATTAAATGTCCATTTATTTGTTATGGAGAGTTAAATAGATATTTTAAGCTGAGTTACTATTATCCATGTTCCGTTTAATCTCTATATGGTTATTTTATCGTATTTCTACAGGCGGATATGGACACAGTTGTTATAGTTCGTTAGTCGAGGCATCATGATTTTCTTGGTTTTTTTCTACATTTAAAGGTTAACTATGGTCTCCATATAAGTGACCTTATATAGAGCTGATTCCTACATTTAAAATGACTGCAGCATTTTATGCTTCTAGCTACAATATATCCAAACCTATAGCAATTTAAAGGATGGTGTTTCCAGCTAGCAATGTAAACTGTGACATCACCATAACCATGTCTCTGAGCACTGAGCATGCCCAGTTGTATCCTACTGCTGTTACCATCTTTAAATAGTTTCAGAAAAGATTGTTATTATTACTATTATTTTTTTGTAGGTTTTTATTTACATAGAAAGTTAAAACTCCAAGGCTTGGAATACAAGAACCAAGACCATTGATTTTCCATGTAGCTGGTTTTACTTTTTCTTGCAGTCACAGATTAGTCACTGTACGATATTATAATTTGTGCATTTTGATCCTGAGATGTCTCAGGGGTCTGGGAGACTGGTTTATCTCTGTGTCGCCTGGTTTCTATAAACAGTACAGTGTATCATTTCACCACCATATCCCACAATGCATTCATTCATTTTTTATTTAGCTACTGGAAAAGACGTTTGTTTGATCATGTGAAATCTTGATGAGAAAATGAATGCTAAGCACTTATAGGAAGAGCCTTGCATTTGATAGAATAGGTAGAGCAGGTTATCCAAGGACAAACCACACAGTTCATTATCTCACGTGTAGCAAACCATTGATCCTCTGATAATAATATATTACATGTCATACTGGGTAATGGGAGTTAACCTCAGACCTTTGTTCTATCTACATTCTCCCCCTTCTCTCCATTCTCTATCTCACACAACACATTTACCCACTAGCAATTCTTAGTATCAGATTAGGGTCAAGTTCTAATGTCAACACCAACATAACCTCTTAGAATCCTATAAAAAGAAGAAAGGGGAATCACGCACAAACCTACTAAATACAAGGTTCCTCCTTTAAACAAAAGTCTACAGCTGAGCCAAAGATTAAATTATTAATGGATTCATGTGATTTATCATGGTGGGGTGTCTGCAAATGTGTATGCTCTGATTCAATGTCTTACCGTAAACTCTGTAGGACCCCGCAATGGGAAGTTGTGTGGTTGATTAGATATCTTCAGGCAGCTAACATTCTGGACAAATCATGAAAGAAAAATGTGGACCACATTGATTTAATGGTCTGTCTGCCAAGGGAAATGTCTAGATCAGGTGATTAGGGGTGTTGGTTTAGGCAAATCACCCCCCAAACCCCCAAATTGCAGAAGGTAGAAAGCAGACAGATTAGGACTAACATGCAGCAAAATCTTCTTTTCTGCCTCCTCTCCAAGCTTTTTTAGAAGCTTGTACACGTTTAGAGGAGGCAGCAAGGGGAATAGCATTTAATCTTTGGCTGTGATGTCATTTGGGTGTGATGTTATCTGTCACATCCATGGCTGACAGCTACTAACTAGAGAGGGGATCTGGGTCTGACACGGAACCTCTCGGTTCCAAAATCCAAATGATCCATCCAGAAGATTTGAATGTTCGAAAACCTTCAAAAATATGATTTTGAAGATTTTCGAGCGTTCAAATCTATTTTCGAAAATTATTGAAAATAGCTCCGTACATTCGAAAATCTTCGAAAATTTGTTCCATTTCTGGATTTTCGGATCCGGGAAACCGAAAACGGAATGAAACTATTGAGTTTTGCCCATCCCTACTACCAGAAAGCAGAAAGAGAGGGTAACAGCATTTCAGGTTAGTCTGACAACTATTCCAGGTTTGCGTTTTATATGTACAATATATACAATATTTCATTTAAGGGGTTAATTTAACATTTTTAGAAAATAATACTGTTTTGTATCAACCTTTCCTTTAATCAACATTTCAAGTACCTGCTGTTCCGAAATTCTAATTACTCTTAACGATATTTCCTGGCTTGTAGCCAAGGAGCTGTTGATTAAAAAGATTTCTGTCCTATTGACAATATATCTATGAGACCTTCGTATAAGGAGGGGGGATGGGGGAAATGAACTGAAATTGGGGGCTACTGTAGATAAGAAAAAAAACTCAATACACGATAAGGACCAAGAATAAATTACACATTGGCTCATTTCCCTGATCTAGAGATAATGGGTTTTTTTTCCTGAATTCACGTCGTTTTCACAATGAGTCAAAATGCCAACAGGTAGATTTTCTTATGGCTCCCTTAGCAATAACAGTGGGTTGTGACATTGCTAATTAACATACTGTGGTCTGAGAATGAATAGGAATTGGTTAATTATCCACGTCACACCTACATCTGTACCGTACAAGTTCTAAGAACATTCTCTTACACGGAGAAAGCTTGAAACTGCCAAATATTGATCCAATTAGTTACAGGAAAGAACATTCCCTTCCGATATACTGGAAGGTTTAATGTAGAAAATGCACATGGCTGCGTAACTAACATCATAGGGGAATATCGCTCTGTATCCCAACAAATGGGGCTGAATTAGGGAACCCATTAGATTCACTAAAGCTACGTACAGACGTACAATGTTCCTGCAGATCCCCAGCCCTGATTTGTTGGTACGGCGAACGGCCGTTTCGACTAATGTGATTGGTTAGTTCATCGGTTCATGTGGTTATTTGGTGCCAACATTTTCTGACTTGTACACTAATCCTAACAAATAAATCAATAGATATTACAGACCGAACAGATTTTTCATTTCAAGCTATGATTGGTCAAGTTTGACCAATTGGAACAAATTGTCCATAAGAATTTGTGTAGGGCAATATAAATATACACGCAACTTCACAATTTCAGAAATTGGGATTTATTTAGTATACAGATTATTATTCTCTATATTTTTCCCCGATGTATTGCACAATGCTTTGTAGTAGCCCTGCACAATAGATACGTGCCATCAGCTGTGTAAGAGCCCTGAACCAAACTTAGTTTCAGTCTTATAAAAAGCTGATTAGGCGTATCTTTGCTTCATTTGTGTGATCAGCTGTTTAAAAACAACTGGTCGAGGGTCATTCGGGAAGGGGATCATGGGCCCTCTTAACTCCTGCCCCCATCTCCTCCCCCCAGTATTTCACACAGAAGACTTTTTTGTATTATATATATATATATATATATATATATATATATATATATATATATATATATATATAGGTACAGAGTGTCCCTCTTACCAACTAGTAACGTATGTATACACGCCTACCTCACCTGGTACAGCGTGTCCCTCTTACCAACTAGTAACGTATGTATACACGCCCGCCTCACCTGGTACAGAGTGTCCCTCTTACCAACTAGTAACGTATGTATACACGCCCGCCTCACCTGGTACAGCGTGTTGACGTTACACCATTACTAGACGTAGTGTATACACGCCCGCCTCACC
Organism: Hymenochirus boettgeri; assembly: GCA_019447015.1. Classification (NCBI taxonomy): domain Eukaryota; kingdom Metazoa; phylum Chordata; class Amphibia; order Anura; family Pipidae; genus Hymenochirus; species Hymenochirus boettgeri. Next base: position 44,182 of record JAACNH010001338.1, on the reverse strand, counting down.
TGGTACAGCGTGTCCCTCTTACCAACTAGTAACGTATGTATACACGCCCGCCTCACCTGGTACAGAGTGTCCCTCTTACCAACTAGTAACGTATGTATACAGGCCCGCCTCACCTGGTACAGCGTGTCCCTCTTACCAACTAGTAACGTATGTATACACGCCCGCCTCACCTAGTACAGAGTGTCCCTCTTACCAACTAGTAACATATGTATACACGACCTGGGGCAAAGTCACCTTCCTCAGGTGCCAGCCACATCAGTTCACCTCTGTCTAGTGGGGCTAAGTCCACCTTCCTCAGGTGCAGCCACATCAAGTCACCTCTCTCAGTGGGGCTAAGTCACCTTCTCGGGGTGTGCCGCACATCAAGATCATCTCTGTCAGGTGGGGCCAAGTCACCTTCCTCGGTGCAGCCACACAAGTTCACCTCTGTGCAGGTGGGGCTAGTCACCTTCCTCAGTGGCAAGCCACACAAGTTCACCTCTGTCCAGGTGGGGCTAAGTCACCTTCCTCGGTGCAGCCACATCAAGATTCATATCTCTCATGTGGGGCTAAGTCACCTTCCTCGGTGCAGCCACATCAGTTCACCTTCTCAGGTGGGGCTAAGTCACCTTCCTCATGTTGCAGCCACATCAGTTCACCTCTCTCTCAGGTGGGCTAAGTCACCTTCCTCAGGGTGCAGCCGCAAGTTGATTCACCTCTGCTCAGGTGGGGCCAAACGTCACCTTCCTCAGGTGCAGCCATGAATCAAGTTCACTCTAATCTCCTCTCAGTGGGCTAAGTCACCTTCCTCAGGTGCAGCCACATCGGATCACTCTCTCAGGTGGTGCTCCGTCACCTTCACTCAGGTGCAGCCACATTATGAAATCATCTCTCTCAGGTGGGCTAAGTCACCTTCCTCCAGGTGCAGCCACATTCATGATCACTCTCTCCCTCAGTGGGCTAGTCACCTTCCTCAGAGGTGCAGCCACATCAGAATCATCTCTCTCATGTGGGCTAAGTCACCTTCCTCAGGTGCACCACATCAATTATCACCTCTCAGGTGGGGCAAAGTCCACCTTCCTCAGGTGCGCCACATAATGATCACCTCTCTCAGGTGGGGCAAACCGTCACCTTCCTCAGGTTGAGCACTTGATCACCTCAAGGTGGCACAAACTTTCTAAGCTCAAGATCATCCTCTCAGGTGGTAGTCTTCCTCAGGTGCAGCAATATAACTCTCTGGGGACGCACTCCATGTGCGCCAAAAGATCATTCTAGTGGGCTAATCTAGTTGCACATCAGCATCTGGGGCACACTTCCTCATGCATCACTAGTTCTGTAGGGCCTAATCACCTGGTCAGCATTTGATCATTGCAGTGGTCAGTCAGGTAGCCCTTTCCTTGTCGTGAAATACTGCGATAAATAATGAATTTTACTTTTGCCATCAGAATGTCATTGCTGTGGATTATCTATGTCGTTTCATAGCCACACACCAAACACAATCTCAGAATCTTTTTTTCTGTTCATTGTCCTCCTCGTGGATTTCCCCAATTATCCAAATAGGCAAATTTTAAATACAGGAGGGCCAGGTAAAATACAAGCATAAATAAATAAAATTACAGAATTAAAAAATCGGTATCCACCAGATAATGTCTCCACTATGGCTGTGTCTCACTGTCATTTTTACCTTGTTTAACCTTGCTCATTTTTTACCTGTTTCCTGCCTCCTCTTTTCTCCCATACACCACTGTCCTCTATTTATTCCTCTCACATCTCTACTCCCCACCCTCATTTCACTGCTCGCCGCCATGTGTCCTATATACCAGCTCTTTACCGTCAGCTTTATCCAACACTACACTACATTCATTTACAACATATCGCCGAACCAAATTAAATCGTCTGACCCAATAAAATTCACCACGCTCATTCATCTCACATATCCGTTTTCTATTTGTTCTACAGCTTCTCCTTGTTACTGGTGATGGTATCTCCCTGATCTGGCCCCCCTGTAATATCTATTTCCTATTGTCCCTCAGCCCTTCCTCTACCATTACTACCCCTCATTTTCATGGATCTGCCCTCTAACCTTTTTCCGTTTCCCTCTAATACCCTCTTCATATCTCCCTTCTCCTTTGGCTCTTCTTAATGTTCAGTCCCTTTCTGATAAAATCCACTATTTTCACAACCTTTTCTTGTACTAAAGAATTTTCCACCTTTTTTGCCCTTACTGAAACCGTGGCTCTCCCTCATGACCCTGCTACTGAGAGCCTCCGTTAACTACAGAAGGTCTCCATCCACCTCTAACACATCGCTCATCGGATCGTGGGTGTAGTGTGTTGGCCACCTTCTCTACCCACCAGAATCGTTTAAATGTCATCATTCCCCCACTGGGGGCCTTCCTCGTTCATATGCCTGTTGAGGTTCACACTGTTTTCAATTTCCTCCTTCTTTTTGCTACTGTAGCTGGGCATACAGCCACCCTCCACGACTCCCCCATCTACATTCCTCTCTCATCTCAGACTTTGAGACCGGCTTGCTTTCTTTTTCTTCCTCCTACTGATGGTCTTGTTCTAATTCTGGGCGACTTTCAACTGTCTCATTGACAACTCTTCTGCTCTATCCTGGTAACCTGTCCTCTCGTTTTCTTCACCTAACATCCTCAATTTGGATCTTCATCACGTGATACGCATACCGGTACGCATAAGGATGGCCACTTCTTGGATCTTGTCTTCTCACCCAAAACCTCTGTCCGCTCATCACAGAACCATCTCTTATATAGACCCCCCACTCATCTCACTTTAAAGCTCTCTCTCTAGTGTCCCCATATATCCCTGCCTATACCCTCCGCTCATCACAGAACCATCTCTTATATAGACCCCCCACTCACACTGCCTCTTCTCGCCTTAAACCTTTCTCTCTAGTGTCTCCCGTCCTCTGGAATTCTATTCCTCTATCTCTACGTCAAGAAACCTCGATAAACAAGTTTAAATCTCATCACCCATCCTATCTCTCTGAGCACAGCACAATATAGGACTGTTCACATTGCACCAGTTATTACTATGGCACTTTCACCCTTTCCTATGTATCTGTATGTTACCCACCTAATTAGATTGTTAGCTCTACGGGGCAGGGACCTCTTTCCTCATGTTACATGTTTCAGACACTTGTATATTTCATGATGTACATACTTATTTATATATTTACTTACTGTCCCCCTTGTACGACTTTGTGTATTCTATATTGTACAGCGCTGTGTCCCCTAGTGGCGCTATATAAATAAACATATACATACATACATACATACATACAAAATTACCATGTTAGTTTTGACAGTTTGGGCACTCAATATTTAAAGGACAAGTCAAGTAAAGGGCATTTTAAAGGGCATGTCCACCCCCCAAACTAAAATTTAACCCACTACTGGCCCCACTGTGTAGTTTAAAAAAAATCCTTACCTTACATCTCTGCTCCTTGTGGTTCTCCTGCAGTGCTTGTCCAAAGTCCAGGAAACTGAAGAGTAGAAGCTGTCTGCCTGTCCAAAAGGTTTCTGCCTCTTCTATAGCCTCTGGGAGGTAGTCTGACATGCGCAGAGGAGCCCCTTTTCCCCCTCCCTCCCACCATCCTGATCCTTTCATGAGCATCCATGAGAATCCCTGCTCACCCCCAAAAGCCATGTCAGATTGTTAAAGAATCGGAACTCTGCTTACCGTCCTTATCTCCCGCGGAATTCTCTATTGACTGCAGCCATGTCTAATATTGTCTGCCTCTCAGCCAATCACAGATGCAGCTGTCGGTCTGGTCCCTGTTTGCTAGTTCCGGCAAGCAGGAAGCCGGACAGTTGCAAGAGGCTGTAAGTACTGTACTAATTCTTTTTTAACAATCTGATATAGTGGTTGGGGGCGGGCAGTGATGGCCTACATTATGTCAACATTTTTATTAAGGGTGGAGATACCCTTTAAAATAAAAAAATAACTTAATAAGGGAGGTAGGATTTAGTATTCCTACCTCCTAATCTTTTAATTTGCAGAATTTGCAGAACAGCCCATTGATGATTGCTTTGTGGACTTTTTAGAAAGAGAGAGCTAAAGGGGAGGGGGTCTGGCAGCTCTAAAAACCTTGAGCCTCAAACGGTAATGCCTGTGAGTTCCGTGCACTCTCCTGCTTGAGCCTCAAACAGTAATGCCTGTGAGTTCCGTGCACTCTCCTGCTTGAGCCTCAAACGGTAATGCCTGTGAGTTCCGCGTCGACGTCATGACGTCACGCCGCCGACACGCCGGGCGGCGCGAAAGTTTAAAAGCCGGTGTCCTCCTGGACCCGGTGCCCGATTGTAGCATTCTGCTACCTCCCTGGCTCCTGTACTTACCTGCCTTGGATCCTGCTCCTATACTTACCTTGCCTGCATCCAATACTTACCTTGCCTGTATCCAGTACCTATCTTACCTGTTTCAGTGTCTCACCTTGCCTGCATCCAGTTACTTACCTAGCCAGCATTCAGCCTACAGTTCCCAACAGCACCATTGTTCCAGTATACAACCTTCAGTTCTCAGCAGCACCTTTGGTCCAGCCTACAGTACCCAGCAGCACCATTGTTCCAGCAGTCAGCCTACAGTTCCCAACAGCACCATTGTTCCAGTAAACAGCCTACAGTACCCAGCCGAACCTTGTTCCAGTATCCAGCCCTACATTTCCCAGCAGCCTCTGTATCCTGCACCTTCCGAACTGTCAGCCTCCTCCTAAAAGCGTACTGTGAGTACCGGCCGTCCGGCCATTTATTACAATTACCCAGTATTGTCAGTCCTCCAGTTCATTAGCAATGTTAGTCAGTCCTCCAGTTCTTTACACAGTTTTGTCAGCCATCCAGTTCATTACCCAGTATTGTCAGCCCTCCAGATCATTAGCAAGTGTTAGTCAACCCTCCAGTTCGTACAGAGTGTCCCTCTTACCAACTAGTAACGTATGTATACACGCCCGCCTCACCTGGTACAGCGTGTCCCTCTTACCAACTAGTAACGTATGTATACACGCCCGCCTCACCTGGTACAGCGTGTCCCTCTTACCAACTAGTAACGTATGTAACAAATCTCTCTGCTCCATGTGGGGGTGGCTAAGTACACCTTCCTCAGGTGCACCCACATCAGTTTCATCTCTCTCAGGTGGGGCTAAGTCACCTTCCTCAGGTGCAGCCACATCGAGATCATCTCTGCAGGTGAGGCAACGTCAACCTTCCTCAGGTTGCAGCCACATCAAGATCATCTCTGTCAGGTGGGGCTAAGTCACCTTCCTCAGGTGCAGCCACATCAAGTTCTCTCTCTCAGGTGGGGCTAAGTCACCTTCCTCATGTGCAGCACCTCAAGGTCCATCTCTCTCAGGTGTGGGCCTAAGTCACCTTCCTCATGGCAGCCACATCAATTTCATCTCTCTCAGCGTGGGGCTAAGTCACCTTCCTCGGTGCAGCCACACAAGATCATCTCTGTTCAGTGGCCTAAGTCACCTTCCTCAGGTGCAGCCACATCAAATCATCTCTGTCCAGGTGGGGCTAAGTCACCTTCCTCAGGGTGCAAGCCACATCAAAATCCCTCTCTCAGTGGGGGGCAAAGTCACCTTCCTCAGGTGCAGCCACATCAAGATCATCTCTCTCAGGTGGGGCTAGTCACCTTCCTCAGTGCAGCCACACTCAAGTTCACCTCTGCCAGGTGGGGCTAAGTCACCTTCCTCAGTGCAGCCACATCAAGATCCCATCTCTCTCATGTGGGGCTAAGTCACCTTCCTCAGGTGCAGCCACAATCAAGTTCATCTCTCTCATGTTGGGGCTAAGTCACCTTCCTCATGTGCAGCCACATCGAGATTCACCTTCCTCAGGTGGGCTAAGTCACCTTCCTCGGTGTGCAGCCACATCAAATTCACCTCTCTCAGTGGGGCAACGTCACCTTCCTCAGGTGCAGCCCATGATGATCACCTCCTCAGGTGGGGCAAACGTCACCTTCCTCAGGTGCAGCCACATCAAGATCATCTCCTCTCATGTGGCTAAGTCACCTCTCAGCAGTGCACCACTCGGACCACCTCTCTCAGGTGGGGCAACTCCTTCCCTCAGTGCACCACATTATGAGATCACTCTCTCAGTGGGCAACGTCACCTTCCTCAGTGCAGCCACATCATAGATCATCTCTCCTCAGGTGGGGCTAAGTCCACCTTCCTCAGTGCAGCCACATCAAGATCATCTCTCTCATGTGGGGCTAAGTCACCTTCCTCAGGTGCACGCCACATCAAATCTTCATCTCTCTCTGTGGGGCTAAGTCACCTTCCTCAGGTGCAGCCACATCGAATATCACCTCTCTCAGGGGGGCAAACGTCACCTTCCTCAGGTGCAGCACATTATGACACCTCTCTCAGGTGGGCACCGCACCTTCCTCAGGTGCAGCCACTCAAGATCATCCTCTCAGGTGGGGCTAAGTCCCTTCTCAGGTGCAGCCCATCATGATCACCTCTCTCGTGGCAACGTCACCTTCCTCAGTGCAGCACATCAAGATCACCTCTCTCAGGTGGGGCTAAACACCTCCTAGTTGCACACATCAGACATCTTCTCAGGGGCTAACACTTCCTCAGGTGCACCACATCAGATCATCTCTGTCAGCCTAATCACTTCAGGTCGCACTAGATCCTTGTCATGGTCAAGTCTGTAACCATCAATTCTCTGTCGCAAACACTGACGATAAATAGTAGAATTTTTACTTGCAATTATGAAATGTGATTCATGTCGGATATGTAATGCAGTTCTTATCCCCACATCCAAACACACTCAGAATCTTTTTTTCTGTTCATTGTCCTCCTCGTGGATTTCCCAGATTATCCAATAGGCAAATTATAAAACCGAGGGCCAGGTACAAATACAGCATAAATAAATAAAATTACAGAATCAAAAAAAATCTGGTATCCACCCAGATATGTCTCCACTATGCTGTGTCCTCACTGTCATTTTTAAAACCTTTTTACCTTGTGCATTTTTTACCCTTGGTTTCCTCCTCTCTTTTCTCCCATACCACTGGTCCCCTCTATTTTATTCCTCTCACATCTCTACTTCCCCAAAACCCTCATTTCACTGCTCGACCGTCCCATGTTGCTATACCAGCCTCTTTACCAAGTCGCTCTTAACCAACGACTACACTACATTCATTACATACATACGCTAACCAAATTAAATCGTCGACCCAAATATCACCACTCATTCATCTCACATATCCAGTTTTCTATTTTGTTTCTCTAGCTACTCCTTGTTACTGGGATGTATCTCCCTGATCTGGCCCCCTGTAATATCTATTTCCTATTGTCCTCGCCCTTCTCTCTTCCCATTACTCCCCTCATTTTTCATGGATCTTGCCCTCTAACCTTTTTCCGTTCCCTCTAAACCCCTCTTCATATCTCCCTTCTCCTCTGGCTTCTTCTTAATGTTCATTCCCTTTCTGATAAATCCCTATTTTCACAACCTGTTTCTGTACAAAGAATTTTCCACCTTGTTTTTGCCCTTTACTGAAACCGGCTCATCCCTACATGTACCCTGCTACTGAGAGCCTCCGTTACTACAGAAGGTCTCCACCACTCCTCCCATAAACATCGCTCATCCGGATCGTGGGTGTAGTGTTGGCCACCTTCTCTACCCCACGGTCGTTAAATGTCATCCTTCCCCCACTGGGCCTTTCCTCATTCATATCCTTGAGGTTCACATGTTTCAATTTCCTACCTTCTTTTTGCCCTACATTGTAGCTGTGCATACAACCCACCTCCACGACTCCCCCATCTACATTCCTCTCCCCTCATGACTTTGAGACCGGTCTTGCTTTCTTTCTTCCTCCTCTGAATTGGTCTTGTTCTAATTCTGGGCGACTTTCAACGTCTCACATTGACAACTCTTCTGCTCTAATCCTGGTAACCTTCCTCCGTTTTCTTCACCTAACATCCCATTTGGATCTATTCTCAGTGGGACACGACTACCGGTACCGCATAAGGATGGCCACTTCTTGATCTTGTCTTCCAACCAAAACCTCTGTCTCAATCTTTTGAAAGTAACCCCTACCCGAATTAACCCTACCCTCACCCGGCTTTTTCCTGCTCACTATCTTATTATTTTTCTTGCTCAACACTCTCCTGTTTTTTCTCTTGACCCTCCTTTTGTGTGTATTCCTTAAACCGAGCCATAGATCTGCCCATGTTTTGGCTTCTTTCTCTCTCCTCTAGTTCTCTCTCCCCTTATGACTCCTGACCCTGACTTGCTCCCGACTTCCTATTAACCTCTGGCCCCCCTGGACTGATTTGCTATTGATTCCCTTGCCCCTTGCAACCCCACAATTGCCGGCCCTCAAATTCGCGCCCCCGGGATCATCCCCCAACCCGTTTTATACGTGGGTGCGCCTGTCAGGTGGGGCTAAGTCACCTTCCTCAGGTGCAGCCACATCAAGTTCACCTCTGTCAGGTGGGGCTAAGTCACCTTCCTCGGGTGCAGCCACATCAAGTTCACCTCTGTCAGGTGGGGCAAAGTCACCTTCCTCAGGTGCAGCCACATCAAGTTCACCTCTGTCAGGAAGTTACTATTTCCAATCCCCCGTGTTCTCCCCTGTTCTAATTCACATTCACGACACCCGCTGAGGGGACTCCACATTTTTCTTTATCCTTTTTTAATGAATCAGCTATAAATTGAAAGCAGTTTTTCATCATATTACAGGATGACATCATGTACATTGTGGTCCCCGCAGCGTTAGAGGAAGGGATTATCCATTATTGACCTTCTCCCCTATTACAGCAGCCAAGCTGGCTTGTGTGATTTTCCTTTTGGCATTAAAGGGGTAATGGCCACAAAGATCCATGGGTATAGTGTAGTAGTCTTTTAATTCCACCCAGCCCACACTTCCTATCAGCAGACATCAGCAACTCCCCACAAAGATGAATGTGGTAAATAACTCAGCTCCCAGGGAGCCTTGGCTTTATCAACCACTGCAGAAACCATGACATTTTCTATGCAAGTTAGGAAGGACCTAGCCCACCGTTCAAGGCGGACACTGTCACCAAATCGATAATATTTTTACATGTCGGGCACATAATCTTTTGTATACGTCGCTAAAATCCAAATTTCAAAATGTTGATCCAGAAATTTTCCTCGGGTCCCACATCACACAAAGCCCCAATCCCCAATAACGGGAGTTTGGAGTAATGCGCCAATCAAACCTCCCACTCCCATGTGCCATCTTCCCTTGAAGGTATTGACCTAAACCACTGTTAAATATACGAAACTTTGGAGTCATGGACTCGCTCAGAATCTTGCGACACTCGGGTATAAAAAAATATGGACTGATGACAGTACATCCCCCCTTAACCTCACAAAACAAGATGTACCTACAGACGTACCATAACGAAATTACTAGGGATGTTCCCGTCTGAGAAATCCTGCACAGACCACATCTACTGCCTATTGCAAACACCTTTATAACAAACACATGACCAATCAACTCTGCCATGCTACAAAGATTTCCTTCTGTCAGACATGACCAATCACTACCTTGCCTAAATAATTGTCTGCAGACACTCCAATCAACTACCTGTAAAATAAATTTTCTGCAGACAGTGACCATCAACTACCTTAAATACATTTCTGCAGAATGACCAATCAACTGCCTGTCGTAAAAAATAGATTTCTAAACCTCAATAACTGCACCTACTACTATCCCAATCTACTGGCCTATGAAATCAATTTTACACCAAATTCCCCACCATAGCCACGACCAATCAACTCGCCCTGTACAACCATTTCTGGCACGACATGACACCATCACTGCCTGTAAAATAGATCTTCTATACACCATTACACAAAGAAGAGACCAAATCCTACTGCTATGAAATCATCTCATACAAACGGGCACACGACCATCTAAACTGCCTTGTAAACTAGAATTTCTGCGACATGACCAATCAACTGCCCTGTAAACTAGATTTCTATAACTGCACAAAGAAGAGACCTCAATCTACTGCCTAATAGAAAATCAATTTTATACAAAACACACGACCAATCCACTGCCTGTAAAATAACATTTCTTCAGCACTGACCAATCAACTGCCCTGTACAATAGATTTCTATCCACCTGCACTAAGAAGAAACCAATTCTCCCTGCCCTATGAAAATCACATTTATCAGCCAAACACAACGACCCAACTCACACTTGCCTGTAAAATACTTTTCTGCAGACATGCCCAATCAAACTGCCCTGTAAAAATAGAGTTTTCTATAACCTGCACTAAAAGAGACCACTCTACTCGCCTATGAAATCAATTTATACACAACACGACCAATCAACTGCAACCTTTGGGCCTGTAAAATAGATTTCTGCTACATGACCAATCAACTGGCCTGTACAAATGATTGCTATAACCGGCACAAGAAGAAGACCAATCTACTTGCCTATGAAATCAATTTATACAACACACGAACCAATCTACTGCCTGTAAAATAGATTTCTCGCACAGAGAGGCCTGACCATCTTTCCTGCTCTGTTGTACATTTTTTTTACAGCTTTTACCTGGACACATCTTGGCAAAGACCATGAATGTCTACCTTATAGACTCCACTGGTGTTACAATGCAAATACTTTATTTCTCCTTTAACAACCGTTTAACTGTGTTTTTTTCTTTAAAGAGTGCACTGACATCATTTCCCCGATAACCGTTACTTCCCATCTATTATATAGTGGACTTAGCCTTCTCCTGTTGTTCTTCGTTACAACATCGAGACATTCTACACATCCGTCCTGCCAAGGCCATTTTCAAGAGACTACCTTTAGCTTGACAACTAAGGCTGTCAACCATCTAGTGTGCTATCCCATTTGTGTCAGTCTTTTTTTCTTGTGTATTTAAATTGTTCACAACTGGGGCTGAATATTGACTATGATCTACGAGAGCACATTGGCCTGTCGACACACACCTAACAACAAATGGACAATCCCATAAGGTCTGACTGGATTGGCCGATGATCAGCCACGTGATGTTTTCCCTCCTTCATACTTTAGAAGGGCCATACATTTGTCAGTGGAGACCCCAATCTCTTATACAGTGGAGATGGTATCGGGAATGCGCGTAGCCATTTTATTGGTCGATGACAGACATCTTTCAATGGATCGTTTATCTGCTGTAAATCTTTAAGGGTGAACCCCGCTTTTAGGTCCTGTACCTGGATTTTAGGTCTCTGTATGACTTGGCTTGGATGTCGCTAAAGAATAAACAGAGGTTCTTTCTACCCCAACTAAAAAGAGAAGGCAAGTACCGTTTTTATAATCCCCCGGGATGCAGAGAAACTATTTCCCACCAGAGACAGGCCCTACCAATGCCTTTCCTTGGCAATACACCTGGGTGAAAAACCTTTATAGTATTAGAGTTTGGTTAAATCAATCTATTTACTACCATTGCTGAAAAGGCCATAAAAGGAATTCCCCCCTCAAGAGGAAAGCTGAATCCGATTCCACATACCACAGCCTGAAGCCTTCAGAGGGGTAAAGCTTGTTGCCTTGCACGTCTCCAAGCCATACAAGAAATCCTGTTGTAAACCACAGACACATACAAGAGGAAATAGTAAATGTTTTTCCCGTTTTTCAGAGTTCCGCGGATTTGTTCCGGTTCTCCATGTTTCGATCCCCCTCTCTGTTCACCTTATGTTTTTCGGTCAAGTTTTCAGTTTCGTTCCCCTTTCACCAGGTTCCAACACACGCGATGTGCACCATTCAACATGTTCCGTAGGACCACAAAATGCGGCGCCCAACCCGACCGGGAGCAGCAAAGGGGGAAAAAAACACGCCACGGCCAAAAAACAGGGAACAGAAGGGACCCCATTGGGGAACCCCGCACCGACCCCCCATTGCCGTCCCTCCATTCTCGCCCGGATCATTGGCCCCCCAACCCGTTTTATACGTGGGTGGCGTAACACGATAAGCGGCAAGAGCTGATGTGGGAAAACTGTACCCAGCTGAGATTTCTCCATTACAAGTTTTATGGGCTACAATGCCTCAATCAACACACACTGTTTGGGAGCCAACAAAATACTATATAGGCCCTTATCGATAACAACATCAAACCCCGCACTTTTCTGCTCGCACTCTTTAACGCCTTCTCCGCCCTCACCACCACGACCCTTTTCTCTCGGGTCCACACTCTCGCCAAGACTTTGTCGGACTACTTTGTAATAACATGAGTCCATCCGTATACCGATTTCAACCGTTCCAGCATAGCTCGCAGATCCTTTTTTAACCCACACTCCTTCTACAGTTCTTTATCTTTTAGTCCCGTGACCCGTCCCAGAGGTCTCGTCCTCGTGCTTCGGGTGGCATGGGTCCACAAAAATGTGCACCCACCTAAACAGTGTCCCACAAAGAGAAAGCGTCAGTCCCATGCCTCTTTCTCTCTAGTGTCCCCATATGTCCCTGCCCAACCCTCGTTCTTACAACTAGTAACGGATGTATGACACGCCCGGCTCACCTGGTAACAGCGTGTGCCTCTTTACCACTAGTAACGTATTATACACGCCCGCCTCACCTGGTACAGGTTGCCTCTTACCAACAGTATGTATGTATACACGCCCGCCTCACCTGGGTTTTACAGCGTGTGCCTCTTACCAACTAGAAACTATGATACACGGCCCGCAGAACCTGGTACAGCGTGTGCCTCTACCAATAGTAACGATGTATACACGCCCAGCCTCACCTGTACAGCGGTCCTCTTACCAACTAGTAACGTAGGTATACAAGCCCCGCCTCACTGTACAGTTGTGTTGCCTCTTACCAATAGTAACGATTTATTACCCGCCCAACTCACCTGGTACAGCGTGTGCCTCTTACAACTAGGTAAACGTATGTATACACGCCCGCCGCACCTGGTTACAGCGGTATGGTGCCCTTACCAACTAGAACGTAGGTATTACACGCCCGCCTCACATGGTACAGGTGGCCTCTTACCAACTAGTAACGTATGTATACACGCCCGCCTCACCTGTTACAGCGTGGCCTCTTACCACACTAAGTACGTAGTATTACACGCGCCGCCTCACCTGGTACGCGTGTGTAGTGCCTCTACCAATAGGACGTATGGTACACGGGCCCGCCTCACCTGGTACGCGGGTGCCTCTTACTAACAGTAAAGGATGTATACACGCCTGCCTCACCTGGTACAGCGTGTGCTCTTACCAAATAGTAACCGTATGTATACACGCCGACTCACCTGGTACAGGTTGTGCTCTTACTCCAACTAGTAACGGAGTGTATACACGGCCCGCCTCACATGTACAGCGGTGCCTCTTACCAACTAGTAACGAGGTATACACGCCCATGCCTCACCTGGTACGGTGTGCCTTACCAACTAGTAACGTTATGTATACACGCCCCGCCTCACTGGTACAGCGTGTGCCTCTTACAACTATTAAGTATGTATTACACGCCCCTACCTCACCTGGTACAGCAGTGTGCCTCTTACCAACAGTAAAACTAGTATACACGCCACCTCACCTGGTACAGCGTGTGCCTTCTTACCAACTAGGAACGTATGGATACCGCCCACCTCACTGGTACAGCGTGTGGCCCTCCCAACTAGTAACGTATGGATACACGCATGCCTCACCTGGTACAGCGTGTGCCTCTTCCCAACTAGGAACGTCTGTTACACGCCTGCCTCACCTGGGACCAGGTGTTGTGTGCATATTACCAACTAGGTAATGTAAGTATACACGCCCGCCTTCACCTTGTACAGAGGGTGTTCTTACAAAACTAGTAAACATAGTATACACCGCCCCACCTCACCTGGTTACAGCGTGTGCCTATTACCACTCGTAAAGGATGATACACGCCCGCCTCACCTGGTTTACAGCGTGTGCTCTTACCAATAGTAAAACATATGTATACACGCCACTCACCTGGTACAGCGGGTGCCTTTCTTACCAACTCGTAACGGAGGTATACACGCCCGCCTCACCTGTACGCGTGTGCTTCTTACAAACTAGCAACATATGTATACACGCCACCTCACATGGTTACAGCGTGGCCTCTTCCACTAGTAACGTATAGAAAACGCCCTCCTTCACCTGGTACAGCGTGTGCGTCTTACCACACTAGTAACATATGTATACACGCCAAACCTCACCTGGTACAGCGTGTTGCCTCTTACCAACTAGAGTAACGTATGTATCACGCCCACCTCAACTGGTACAGCGTGTGCCTTCTTACCAACTAGTACAACGTATGTATAACACGCCCACCTCACCTGGTACACGTGCTTTTACCAACTAGTAACATATGTATACCACGCCCCACCCACCTGGTACAGCGTGTGCACTTACCAACTAGACGGATGTATTACACGGCACGACTCCACCTGGTACAGCGTGTTTGTGCCTCTTACCAACTAGTAACTATGTTATACATGCCCGCGTCACCTGGTACGCGTGTCGCCTCTTACCAACTAGTAACGTATGTATACAAGCCCGCCTCACCTGGTACAGCGGTTGTGTGCCTCTTACCAAACTAGGACGTATGTATACACGCCCGCCTCCCTGGTTACAGCGGGTCCCTCCTCCCAATAGTAACGTATGTATACAAAGCCACCTCACTCTGGTTTACAGAGGGTGCCTCTTACCAACTAGTAACGTCTGAACACGCCCACTCACCTGGTACGCGTGTGCTCTTACCAAATGAGTAAGTAGTATTACATGCCCGCCTCACATGGTACAGCGCCTGTGCCTCTTACCAAATTAGTAACGTATGTATTACACGCCCGGCCTCACTGGGAAGCGTGTGCTCGTACCAATAGTAACGTATGTATACATTGCCCACCTCACCTGACTACGCATGTGCCTCTTACCACCTAGTAACGTTATGTATACACGCCCGCCTCACTTGGCTACAGCGTGTGCCTCTTACAAACTAGTAACGAGGATACACGCACGCCTCACTGTACAGCGTTCCTCTTACCAACTAGTAACGTAAGTTATACACGCCCGCCTCAACTGGTACAGCGCTGTGCCTATTACCAACTAGTAACGTATGTATTACATGCCAGCCTCACCTGGTACAGCGGGTGCCTGTTTAACACTAGGTAACGTTATGATACCCGCTCCGCCTCCTGGTACAGCGGTGCCTCTTACCAACTAGTAATGTATGTATACACGCCGCCTCACCTAGGTACAGCGGTGCCTTTACCAACTAGTAACGTAGGATCCACCGGGTGGGGGGGGGGCCCCCCCCGCCTCACCTGGTAAAGCGGGTGCATCTTACCAAACTAGTTAATGTATGTATACACGCCTGCTCCTGGTTACAGTGTGTGCCTCTACCAACTATAACGATGTATACACGTCCCGCCCCCTTAACATGGTTACAGCGTGGGCCTGTACCAACTAGTAAGGATGTAGAACACGCCGCCTTCACCTGGTACAGTGTGTGCCTCTTACCAAAACTGTAACGTATGTATACACGCTCCCCGCCGACCTGGTACAGTGTGTGCCTCTTACCAATAGTAACGTATGTATACACGCCTGCCTACTGTACCAGTGTGTGCCTCGTACCAACTAGGAACATATGTATAACGCCCGCTCTCCACCTGGACCGCGTTGTGCCTCTTACCAACTAGTAACGTATGTATTACACCTCCGCCGCACATGGTAAAAGTGTTCCTTTTCCCAACTAGTAACGGATGTATACATCGCCCGCCTACCTGGTACAGCGTGTGCCTCGTACCACTAGTAACGTATGTATACAGCCCGCCTCAACTGGTACAGGTGTGCTCTTACAATAGTATGTATGTATGACACGACTGCTCACCTGGTACAGCGTTGTGCTCCCATACCAACAGTAAGTATGTATACACGCCCCCGCCTCACATGGTACAGCGTTGTGCCTCTACCCAATAGTAATGTAGGTACACGCCTGCCTCTACCTGTACAGGCGTGGGCCTCTTACCACTAGTAACGTATGTATACACGCCCGCCTCACCTGGTACAGCGTGTGCCTCTTACCAAATAGGAACGTATGTAATACACGACCCTCCCGGGTACAGCGTGTGGCCTCTTACCAAACTAGTAAGGAGTATACACGCCTGCCTCACATGGTACAGCGTGTGCCTAGTACACTAGAACGTATGATACCACGGCCGCCTCACCTGTAAGCGTGGTGCCTTCTTACCAACTAGTAACGTATTGTATACATGCCCACCTCACCTGCTACAGCATGTGCCTCTTACCAACTCAGTAACGTATGTATACACGCCCCGCCTCAACTGGTACAGCGTGTGCCTCTTACCAATAGTAATGTAGGATACAGGCCCGCCTCACATGGTACAGCGTGTGCCTCTTACCAACTAGTAAAGATGTTACACGCCTGCCCTCACCTGGTACAGCGTGGCCTCTACCAATAGTAAAGAATTATACACGCCCCGCCTCACCTGGTACAGTGGGTGTGCCTCTTACCACATAGTAACGTATGTAACACGCCCGCCTCACCTGACAGGGTGTGCCTCTTACAAACTAGTAAAGTATGTATAACACGCCCGCCTCACCTGGACAGCGGTGCCTTTACCAACTAGTAACGTATGTATACACGCCCCGCATCAACTGGTACCGTGTGTGCCTACTTACCAACTAGTAATTATGTATACACGCGCGCCTCAACTGGTACAGTGTGTGCCCTCTTATCCAAACTAGTAACGTAGGTATACACGCCGCCTCACCTGGTTCAGCGTGCCTCTAACCAACTAGTACCGGATGATACCCGCCCGCCTCACCTGGACAGCGTGTGCCTCTACCAACTAGTAACATAGATACACGCATGACTCACCGGTTACAGTGTGGGCCTTCTTACAAACTAGTAATCGTATGTATACACGCCCCGCCTCAACTGGTACCAGCGTGTGCCTCTTACCACTAGCAACATATGTATACACGCCGCCTCACCTGGTTACACAGTTGTCCCTTTTACCAACTGTAGTAAGTATGTATACATGCCGGCCTCACCTGGTTACAGCGTGTGCCTCTTACCAATAGGAACGTATGTATACACGCCCGCCTCACCCTGGTTACGAGTGGGCCTATTAACCAACTAGTAATGTATGTGTATACAAGCCTGCCTTCACCTGGTACAGCGTGCTGCCTCTTACCAACTAGTAAAGTATGTATACACGCCCGCTCACCTGGTACAGCGTGTGCCTCTTACCAACTAGTAATGTATGTATGACACGCTTGCCCACCTGTACAGCGGTGCCGTCTTACAACTAGTAACGTATGTCTACACGCCGCCTCACATGGTTACAGCGTGTGCATCTTACCAACTAGTAACGTATGTATACACGCACCGCCTCACGTGTACAGGTGTGCCTTTACCAACTAGTAACGTATGTATACAATGCCCGACCTCACTGATACAGCATGGTTGCCTCTTTCCAATAGGAACGTATGTATACACGCCCGCCCTCACCTGGTACAGCATGTGCCTCTTTACCAACTAGTAACGTATGTATTACACGCCCCCTCACCTGGTACAGCGTGTGCCTCTCCAAATAGTAACGGTTTTGGGTCAACGCCCGCCTCACCGTGGTACCGCGTTGTGTGACTCTTACCCAACTAGTAAGAGTATACACGCCCCCGCCTCACCTGGTAAGCTGTTGCCTCTTACCAAACTGTAAGTATGTTATACCACGCCTGCTCACCTGGTACAGCGTGTGCCTCTTACAACTAGTAACGTATGTATACATGCCCCGCCTCACCTGGTACAGTGTGTGCCTCTTACCAACTAGTAACGTATGTATACAGCCGCCTCACCTGGTCAGCGTGTGCCTTCTTACCAACTAGTAACGTATTTATACACGCCCCCGCCGCACCCTGGGACAGCGCGTTGCTCTTACAACTCGTAACGTAGTATAACGCCCGCCTCACCTGGTACGTGTGTGCCTATTACCAACTAGTAAAAGTAGTTATACACGCCCGCTCCCTGGGACGAGTGGTGCCTCTTACCACTAGTAACGTATGATACACGCCCGCCTCACCTGGTACAGCGTGTGCCTCTTACCAACTAGTAACGTATGTATACACGCCGGCCTCACATGGTACAGCGTGTGCCTCTTTACCACTAGTAACGTATGTATACCCGCCTGCCTCACGTGGTAACACGTTGTGTGCCCTTACACCAACTAGGAACGTTAGTATCACGCACCGCCTCACTTGGATACAGCGTGTGACCTCTTACCAACTAGTAATGATGTATACACGACTGCCTACCTGGTACAGCGTGTGCCTCTTACCAACTAGTAACGTAGTATACACGCCCGCCTCAACTTGTACAGCTGTGGCCTGCTACCAACTAGTATATCTTATACACGCCCGCCTCAACCTGGTCAGTGTGTGCCTCTTCAACTAGTAACTACTGTATACACGCCCGCTCGCCTGATACGCGGGTGCCTCTTACAAACCAGTAATGTATGTCTACACGCCTGCCTCACCTGGTTACAGGTGTGCCTCTACCAACTAGTAACGTATGTATAAATGCCGCCTCACCTGAGGGTACAGCGTGTGCCTTTACCACTAGAAAGTTGTATAACGCCCACCTCACCTGGTACAGCGTGTGCCTCTACCAACGAGTAACGTATGTATACAACGCCCACCTCACCTGACAGTGTGTGCCTAGTACCAACATAGTAACGTAGGTATACACGCCAGCCTCGCCTGGTACAGTGTGTGCCTCTTACAAAATAGTAACGTAGGTATCACGCCGCTCACCTGGTACAGAGTGTGCTCTTACCAACTAGTAACGTATGTATACACGCCCCACTCAGCTGGTACAGCGTGTGGCCTCTTACCAACTAGAAGTATGTATACACGACCACCCTCACCTGGTACAGGTGTGCTCTTACCAACTAGTAACTATGTATACACGCCCACCTCACTGTACCGTGTGTGCCTATCCTTACCAACTAGTAACGTAGTATACACACCGCCTCCTACCTGGTGGTAAAAGTGTGTGCCTCCTTACCAAACTAGTAACGATGTTATAAACGGCCCACCTCACCGGGGTACCAGTGTGTGGCCTCTTACCAATAGTAACGTAATGTATTACACGCTCGCCTCACCTGGTACAGGGGGTTGTGTGCTCTTACCAAACTTAACGTATGTATACACACCGCCTCACCTGGTACAGCGTGTGCCTCTTACCAAACTAGTAATGTATGTATACACGCGCCGCTTCACTGGTTACAAGTTGTGCCTCTACAAACTAGTAAAGGGTTCCACATATTTCAAGAACAGTCGCAGTAGACGGTTGTCAAAAAAGCAGAAGGAGGGAGGGAGGGAGGAAAACCAGCTTTAGTTTGACAGGCAAGTTGTTTGGTGGTTTTTTTGTTGGGGGGGGGGCCATATGTAGGTAGTTTGGGGGGTGGACATGCCCTTTAAGTTAATCATTTGACAAAATCTCAGTCCAATTTTCCAATTATAGCTATTTTCAAATTAGTCAAAATGATCAGGGCTTCACGGTCATTCTTTTATTCAATAACAGTTAGAATAAAATATTTGCACACCTACAATACTTCATTAAAGATGAGTAAAACCTGAAACTTCTTTTCTGGAAAATTAAACAAAAGAAAGTACTTGTCGGTTTCTTTCGATTGTTTAGTTCAGCCAGGAAAGGTCAGCGACGTGTCGCATTCTGGCAGCTTTAGAAATTCTGATTTTAAACACGCAAAGTGCAAGTTTAAAAGTCCATAGAGAATGTCATCATGTCCACAACTATCATTACTATAGAAATTCACCCCAGACGTCTTCAAGAGTTGTAAGAAACAGAAAAGAAAAAATCTAACGAGGTTATATGTCCTTAATAAATTTGTAATTTATAATAAACCCAATTCTAAAAACTCGTCATTGCAAGAAAGTATGAGAAGAAGTCGTACTTCAATTGTTCCATTCGTTAGCAAAGGCCATGTAATTACCGTTGTTCTTATATGCAGAACAAGATTAAACATGACTAAATTAAGGAACATGGATGAGTATTAACAACATTATGATAAAAAAAAAAAAAAAAAAAAAAAATGAAATGCTAATGTTTAGAGAAAGTTTAAGATTTAAGACATGGCTTCCGTTTGCCCCTACTCCACACCTGCTCACAGGTGATGTGGGCCACTCTGAGTGACACCCCCCCCCCCTCACACCTGAGGGAGTCTGAGGCTGTGCTCGCTGGCGGCCACTGTGCAGGGAAAGCCTTAGCGAATGTCCAATGTCAGCCCCCCACCATTAATTCTGCGTCAGTCATTTCTTATATCTCTGGTGCGTGGAGCACATAGAGAGGTGGTTGATGGCTCATTTGAAAGGTAGGAAACTGGCCCTTTCTTTTTTTAAAACTCACCTTTGGAGACCACAGTTCCCCTTAACCATTGACATAAAATCAAACTACTGTGCCTCATTACTGTTAGAGGTGTACACATGAACCAAGTCACATAGTCATACTACAAGGATTGAGTAGTGTGCTCGCGTGTCTCCATGAATCCCTAATAATCTCCTTTCTATGCGGCCAAGCCTTCTCTAACATGTTCTCATAAAGTATTTCCCTGTTTTAGAAAACCCCAGCTTCTCAATAGCCATTGGGTAATGACTCTAAATTCCCATGTGTATCAAAGAATCTTACAATATATTCTTAGATGAGACATTATGAGGAAAAAAACAAAGTTGTGGGGGTGAACATGCCCTTTAAATTAGGAACTTAAATGCATTTGGACCCTACTTGAGTCCTGCCAATTCAAACTTCACACGGATGAATCGGGGAATCCTAA
The DNA here is from genome assembly GCA_019447015.1 of Hymenochirus boettgeri. Lineage (NCBI taxonomy): Eukaryota > Metazoa > Chordata > Amphibia > Anura > Pipidae > Hymenochirus > Hymenochirus boettgeri. The sequence continues at coordinate 23,392 of JAACNH010001338.1, read as the reverse complement.
ATTCAGGGAGGATACAATAAAAAGTTTTATTGTTTTTAAAATGGTGCTTAATTTTCCCCAACTAATTAAGTAATCTTATTTAGTGATTTGAAAAGCTAAACACTATGATTGGTTTGGGGCAAAATTATATTATTTAACGATAAGCAGGCCCATTTACCAGAGCTGCTATCGTGATATATTGGGATAGGGGTATTTTATGTCCTATTGTTAGGGACTTTTTGCAATTTAGGGTTTAGCTGTGGGTACGTGGTAGTGAGTTAAGTGCAATTGGTGAAGGCGCCTTATCTTTGATATGTTAGTTCCAATAAACTTATTGTTTGTTGTTTACGAATCTACCAGATGTGATTGTGTATTAATTGGGGTCTCTTTTTAGAAGGGTCTTTTCCTCTGTAAGTGATGTATTATTCACCCCCATACTGTTACTGGTGGTTGGATGCCTCTGTTTCCTCTGCTTTTCATGGTTTCACGACAGATATTTTATTATCAGGTGGTGGACCTCTGTCAGGAGGGCTGGGGCTAAATCAAAGTCACCTTCCTCAGGTTTGGCGCCACATCAAGGTTCACCCTGTCAGGTGGGGCTAAGACACATTCCTCAGTGCAGCCAAATCATGATAACCTCTGTCAGGTGGGGCTAAGTCACCTCCTCAGGTTCGCAGCCACATTCAAGATTATCTCTATCAGGTGGGGCTAAATCACCTCCTCAGGTGCAGCCACCTCATGATATTCTCTCTCAGGGTGGGGCAAGTCACCCTTCCTAAGGTGCAGCCACATCAAGTTCACCTCTGTCAGGGGGGCTAAGTCACCTTCCCTCAGGTGAAGCCCACATCAAGTTTACCTCGTAAGGTGGGGCCAAGTCACCTTCTCAAGGTAAAAAAAAAAACCCCAGCCACATTAAGTTCACTCTTGTCAGGGTGGGCTAAGTACCTTCCTCGGTGCAGCACAATCAAAGTTCAACCTTGGCAGGTGGGGCAAAAGTCACCTCTCAGGTGCAGCCACTCAAGTTCACCTCTGTCAGGTGGGGCTAAGTCACCTTCCTCAGGTTGGCAAAACGGAAGGCAACATCAAGTGCACCTCTGTCAGGTGGGGCTAAAGTAAACTTCATAGGTGCTTGCAGCCACATCAAGTTCACCTCTGTTCAGGTGGGGGGGGGGGGGGGGGGGGGGGGGGGGGGGGGGGGGGGGGGGGGGGGGGGGGGCGGGGGGGGCAAAAAGCACCTTCCTCAGGTGCACCAGCCACATCAAGTTCACCTCTGTTCAGGGGGGGCGAAGTCACCTTCCTCAGGTGCAGCCAACATCAAGTTCACCTCTGCAGGTGGGGCTAATCACCTTCCTGGGTGCTGCACAAAATCAAGTTCACCTCTGTCACGGTGGGGAAAGTCACCTGCCTCAGGTTGCAGCCACATCAAGTTCACCCTCTGTCAGGTGGGGCTAAGTCACCTTCCTCAGGTGCAGCCACATCAAGTTCACCTCTGTTCAGGTGGGGCTAGCACCTTCCTCAGGTGCAGCCTCAAGTTCACCTCTGTCAGTTGGGGCAAAGTCATCTTCTCAGGTGCAGGCCATGTCAGTCACTTCTGTCAGGTGGGGCAAAGTCAACTTCCTCAGGTGCAGCACATCAAGATCATCCTCTCAGGTGGGCTAAGTCACAGTCCCTTCCTCAGGTGCAGCCACCATTATGATCATCTCTCTCAGGTGGGGCTAAGACCTTCCTCAGGATGCAGCCAAGTTATGAATAACCTCTCTCAGGTGAGGGGCACGTCACCTTCCTTCAGGTGCAGACATTATGATCGAATCTCTCTCATGTGGGGCTAGTACCTTCCTCGAGGTGCAGCCACAAATTATGACACTCGGTCAGGTGGGGGGCAAAGTCACCTTCCTCAGGTGCAGGCACATTATGATCACCTCTGTCGGTGGGCAAAGTCACCTTCCTCAGGTGATGAAGCCACATCAAGTTCACCTCTGCAGGTGGGGTATAAGAAGATCAGGAAAAGTTTACATTTTGGGCCCAATCAATGGAAAGTCGACTTGCATGTTCGGATAATACGTAATATGTTCCCAGTGTATAGTGATAGGCAATCACAAACAATGCAGAATCTTTTTCTGTTCACTGGTCCTCCTCGTGATTTCCACAGAATTATCCAATTATGCAATTGTAAACAGGCGGTGCCAGGTAAAATACTGCATAAATAAATAAAATTACAGAATTAAAAAATCGGTATCCACCAGATAATGTCTCCACTATGGCTGTGTCTCACTGTCATTTTTACCTTGTTACCTTGTCATTTTTACCTTGTTCATCTCTCTTTCCTCCATACCACTTGTCCTCTATTATTATCTCTCCATTATCTACTCTCCCACCTCATTCAATGACTCCCATGTGCTATACCAGGCTTTACCACGCTCTTTACCAAACTACACTACAGTTACATTTACATACATATCGGGGGGGTCTGACCCAAATAAATGTCAACCACCTCAGTCCATCTCACATATCCAGTTTCTATTTGGTCTGCTACTCCTTGTTACTGGGGAGTTTCTCCTGTCCTGGACCCCTGTAATATCTTAGTTTTCCTATTGTCCTCGCCCTTCTCTCCCATTACTCCCCCATTTTTCATGGGATCTATGCCCTCTAACACTGTATCCGTTCCTCTAATACCGCTCTACTATCTGCCTCTCCCTTTGCTCTTCGTAGGATGTCTCAGTCCCTTCTATAAGATCCACCTATTATTCACAACCTTTCGGTATAAGAATTTTACACGGTTTTGCCCTTACTGAAACACTGGCTCTCCTACATGGACCTGCTACTGAGGCCTCCCTACTACAGAAGGTCTTCCACCTCTCACATACAACGATGCTCATCGGATCGTGGTGTAGTGTTGGCCACCTTTCTCTACCCCACCGGGTTTAATGTCATCATCCCCCCACTGAGCCTTCTGTTCATATCTTGAGGTTCACCACTGATTCAAATTTCCTACCTTCTTTTGCTACTGTAGTGTGGCATACGGACACCCCATCCACACTCCCCCAGACTACATTCCTCTCAGACTTTGAGACCATGGCTGCTTCTCCTCTCTATGATGGTCTATGTTTCTAAGTTCTGGGCGACTTCAACTGTCACATTGACAACTCTGCTCTATCCTGGGTCCTCTACGTTGTCTTCACCTAACATCCTCATTTGATCTCATCAGGGACGGACTACCGGACGCATAAGGATGGCCACTTCTTGGATGCTTGTCTTCACCAAAAACCTCTGTCTATCTTTTTGAAGTAGTAACCCCTACCCGCTTCTTGCCTCACTATCTTCTATTTTGTCTTGCTCAAACAACTTCCTGTTTATTTGACATCCTTTTTGTGTGTATGTCCGTAATACCGAGCCATGATCTGCCATGTTGGCTTCTTCTTTCCTCTAGTCTGTCTACCCTTAGACTCTGACCCCCGGACTTGCTCCTAACTGTATAACTCTGCCTGATGATGCTATTGATTCCTTGCCCTTGCAACCCCACAATTGCCGTCCCTCAAATTCTCGCCCCTGGATCAGTCCCCCAACCCGTTTTATACGTGGTGCGCACGTGCTGCAGAGCGGATGTGGAGAAAGACTCGTACCCAGGCTGACTTTCTCCATTACAAGTTATGCTACAATGCCTCAACATCACACTGTTGGGAGCCAAACAAAAATACTATAAGACGCTTATAGATAACAACAAATCAAACCCACGCCACTTTTCTCCATCTTTAACTCCCTTCTCCGTCCCTCACCCACTGACCCTTTTCTCTCTCCACACTCTCGCCAAGACTTTGCGGACTACTTTGTAAATAAAATAGAGTCCATCCGTATACAGATTTCTAACTTCAGATAGCCTCAGATTATTTTAACCACTCCTCTTCTACAGTTCTTTAATCTTTTAGTCCCGTGACCAGTCAGAGCTCTGTTCTGCTTCGGTCAGCACTCCTACATGTCCCTCGATCCATGCCCTCGGTTCTATCTCTAGTGTCCCCATGTCCTGCCCATACCTACGCCCTATCACAGAACCATCTTCTATATAGACCCCCCACTCATCTCGCTTTAAAGGCTCTCTCTCTAGTGTCCCAATGTCCCTGCCTATAACCTCCGCCTCATCACAGAAACCATCTCTTATAGACCCCGCAATATTCTCGACTTTTAAAAGCTCTTTCTAGTGTCCCGATTCCCTGCTCTATCCCTCGCTCATCACAGACATCTCTTATATAGACCCCCCACTCACACTGCCTCCTCTCACCTTGAAACCTTTCGTCAGTGTCTCCGTTCCTATGGTGAATTCTAGTCCCTCTCTCTACGTAAGAAACCTCGATTTAAACAAGTTTAAACTCATCACCCATCCTATTATTCTGAGCCACAGCACAATATAGGACTGTTTCACACTGCACAGTTATGACTCATGGTACGTTCCACCCTTTCTATGTTACTGTATGACCCACATTAATTAGATTGTAGCTCTACGGGGCAGGGACCTCTTTCCTCTGTGTACATGTTTCAAGCATGTATATTTCATGATGTACATACTTATTATAGAATTTACTTACTGTCCCCCGTACGACTTTGTGTATTCTAGTATTGTACAGCGCGGCGTCCCCTAGTGGCGCTAATGATAAAATAACATATACATACAACATAACATAATACAACATACCCATGTTAGTTTTGACGGTTGGGCACTCTCCAATATTTAAAGGGACAAGCAAGTAAAGGCTTTTAGATTAGTGGCATGTCCACACCCCCAAACTAAACTAATTTAACCACTACTGGCCACCACTGTGTTAGTTCAAAACAAAAAAGTCCTACCGTTAATTTAATTCCTTAGGTTCCCGCAGTGCGTCCAAAGGTCAGGAAACTGAGAGTAGAAGCTGTCGCCTGCCAAAAGATTTCTGCTCTTCTTTTCTGTATAGCCTTCTGGGAGTTTAGTCTGGGACATGCGCAAAGAAGGGCCCCGTTTTCCCCCTCCCTCCCACCATCCCTGACCTTCATGAGCATCCTGAGAATCCTGCTCACCCCAAAAGCCATGTCAGATTGTTAAAGAAGCGGAATCTGCTTACAGTACATTATCTTCCCGCGGAATCTCTATTGAATGCAGCCATTATTAATATTGTCTGCCTATCAGCCATCCAGATGCAGCTGTTCGGCCGGTTCCTGTTTGCTAGTTACGGCAAGCAGGAAGCGGACGTAGCAAGAGATGTAAGTACTGTACTAATTCTTTTTTAACAACTGATATGTGGTGGGGGGGACGCGCAGTGATGGCCTACATTATGTCACATTTTTATTAAGGTGGAGATACCCTTGAAAATAAAAAAAACTTAATAAGGGAGGTAGGATTTCGTAGTTCCTACCTACCTAATCTTTTAATTTTGCAGAATTTGCAGAAACAGCCATTGATGTTGCTTTGGATTGATTTTGGGCTGTCCCAGACACTCCTATTGAAGAGAGAAGCTAAAGGGGGAGGGGTCGGCAGCTCCTAAAACAGAGGTCCACAAAGCAGTACTAACTGCTGCAATCATCCAAAAATAATGAAAAAATTGGGGGGTAGGAATATTCAGTGGATAGCTTGTAGTTAATGGCCATGGACTACATCTAAATGTCTCCGTTAAAAAGACATGTCACTGTGGATTTCTAGTTTTTATGGCCTGTACTAAGTAGGTGTTTAAACCAATTGGTGGGGGTGGGTTAGACTCAACGGGACTCCTTAGTGATAATATTATGTATGATACATAGGGTGATATTTTATAATGGGAAGCTGCAGTGGTATAGATCCTATACCAATCACTCAGAATGTCACTAAGTGACTCATTTTTATATCCCACTGCTCCCCAATTCCAGTATCATGTCTGGGGCAATGACTCAGCTTTTTGCAATGTTAACACTAATAGAAACCTGCTGGAGCTGCTCCATGCCACTTTCATAACCAAAGATCTACTCTCCTTCTTCCACAAAGATTTGTTTAACCAATAGATGCTGGGCTGGGATTGGTTTCTACTAGTACCGAGAGGTAGCTGTGGGGGTTAAATTAGAGGTGGGATAGGGACAAGGCTAGAATTTACATCAATTGGGGTGAAGGAATCAGAAATTTATGTCTTCTAAGGAATAAGTGTGCCCCTTACATTATATATACTAGCAGTTGTATCCGGCGTTGCCCGTAGGTAAAGTATTGTTACGTGCAGGTGTGTTGTTTGGCTTAGATGGAAGAGACAAGGGGTAAAAGTAGTGACAAGTGGGTAATGTACATCATGTATTAATAGTTTATGGTGAGGAGGTGACATTGCTGACGGACGTATAGCACATAGTGTATTGTAAAACTTATATACAACGTTATAAGTTTTTCCACTTGGAACATAAATTAAATATACAAATGTTGTGGTGAACCTACACGTGAACATGCTACATGGAATTGCCTTGTGAAAACACGCTGATTGCAACTGAATATCGAGCACTTGAGTGATGATGTCAGTGTTTGTCTTGATCATGTGATGGATCTGTGTGTTGTAAAGTCGGCTTCATTCTGTGCGGCGTGTGTGATTTGTGTGTTTTTTATTAGCAGTGCCTTCTATTTAACACTTTATCCTTGCACAAGGACCACTTATTATGACTATTAGATCCCAATCAATAAAGTTACTTTTGGTCCGAAATTGATAATTGGAACGTGCCATGATGTGTTGTTCTTTAGTTGTAACTGTCTGTGAATGTGATGTGAATGTGGACAGTTGGGTCTTTTTTATGTCCAGGTATTACCAGGTTCATTTCTATTACCCCGCCTGGTTGAATAGGGGATGGGTGTGTGTTCTGCCATGTTGCGGTGTGTGTCGGCAAGGCTTCTAGGTTGTGGACAGTCGGGTCGTGTCTGTGATGTTGTGGTGTCCGGAGGGCTTGGACGTGACATTTGGTGGTTGCCGATATTTGGGGCCTGGCCACGATGTTTTAAAGCGTGGGCATAGCCAGCCATTTAGGGGCATGGGTGATGGTGTTTGGGGGCGTGCCTTTGTGTTTGGGGCGATGGAACAGGATGTTTGTGTTTTGGGTGTGAATTTGGGAAAGACCTAGGTATGGGGGGGGGAGGGAACGTTTAACTTACACAGGGGTTAGAATAGAGAAGTTAGGGATCTGGGGCATAGTAAACACAAGGAGGGACGGAGAAGGAGGAGGGGGGGCATATAGGATTAAGAGGACATGTACGACCATGTATGGAAGTAAATCAATTGATAATCTAAAAATGTATGTTACAAATGCAAGGAGCTAGGGCGGAAACAAACAGGCGAACTTGAAATAATAGCGTTAAAGGAAAGGTATGAGTAATGGTATGCAGAATCATGGTTAATGGATTCACACGATGCGACAGTAAAATTGAAGGGGCTCCTTATTTGACATGACGAGTAAGTAATAGAACGGAGGAGGAGTGGTATCGTTAAACAGGAATTGAAGGCCAAAATTTAAAAGGGGAAAGAGGGGGAGGCAAACGATGCGGGGCAGGAGAACATTATGGGTGGAATGTGTCCGGAAGCAAGAAGGTAGGTAAATTAATGTTGGAGTGTTTATAAGCCGACAAAATGCCGTGGGAAGAGTTGGGGAAATGAATCTCCTATATGCAGTTGGCGAAGGCTGCGGTATGGGGCATGTTTCTTGGTTTGAGGTTGGGATTTTAACTACCCTGAAATAGCATTGGAGTAATGGAACTGTCCAGCACCTCAAAAGGTATAAAGTTCTTAAATTCCTATATGAGCATTTCTTTCCAAGATGTAGAAGTCAGTTTTTCCACTAGAAAAGAATGCGTTGTTGGAATTGGTGGAATCTAATAACCCAGAGCTCATTTTGGAGATGTAAGGGAATAGGGGGGGGCCTTTAGGGAATAGTGACCATGATATAGTGCTATTTAATATAGGTTGCAAAGAAAACTAAAGTGCACTGGCTTAACAAAAACTTTTAACTTTAGGAAAGCTAATTTTATGCTTTAAAGGAATCGCTCCCCTGTATAGATGGGGGGAAAACTGTTTCTAAGGTAAAGATACTGAGCAGATGTGACCACTTTTAAAGGATATTAACTATAACATTTCCAAATCGGGTACTTTAGGAAACAAAGGGTAAAAAATAGGTCCACTCCTGCCATGTAATGCTCAGGTAACAAGGAAATGGAAAAAAAGAGAAACGGGCTTTTAAAATTTTGAAAGCAGAAGGCACAGAACAGGCTTACAGGGACTCAAAAGTTGTAATAAACGAGTGCAAGAAAGCAATAAACTAGCAAAAAATAGAAAAGAAACACGGATTGCCCGAACAGAAGCAAGTCCAACAACAAGAGTTTTTTAAGTATAAATGGTATAAAAAAATGAGGACTAGAATGTGGGACCATTAAACTAATGGAGCTGAGGTGGTTGTAGAGGATGCCGAAAGGCAATTGCTAAACCGTTTTTTCATCGGTTTTTACTGTTGGAAGCCTTACAGTAGGGATTGTAAACAATGGCAGGGAGAGGAAATGAGAGAGTTTTCACATTGGCTAAAGAGGATATGGTACGGAATTCAATAGACAAAGTATATCAATAAAGCGACAGGACCAGCGGATTGCATCCTAGGATTTTAAAAGGCATTGTTCAGTTCTAAGACCACTGTGTATCATTATTTTCAGATCGCTTTTGGTCTGGGATTTGCACGATGGATTGGAAAAAAGCCAATGTAATACACAATATTCAAAAAAGGTTAGTCGTTCCCAGCCTGGTACAATAGGACCTGGAAGCCTAACTACTCAGTGGTAGAAAGGTGGTGGAAACTTTGTTAAGGGATCAATCCGTTGACTTTGTCTTCCAGAGACATTTATAGTGTAGTAGCATGGATTATTGAGAAATAGTCATGCCAGACAAATTCATTGGTTTTGAAAGAAGGGAGTAAGAAGTTAATTCAGGACAGCTGGGATGTGGTATATTGAGTTTGCAAAAAGCCTTTGATACTGTGCCACACTAGGCGACTAATGTATAAACTGAGGAACTGTTGGACCTTGAAGAGAACACATTTGTTCATGGATAGAGAACTGGGTTATTGGCAAAGCCAAACAGAGAGTGGTGGTTAATGGAGCTGACATCTTGGGTGCTAAAGTTCTCAGCGGAGTTCCTCAGGGTTCGTACGTGGGGCCGCTTTGTTTATCTGTTGATCATTAATGACTTAGAAGGGGGGCATGTGAGAGCAAGTCTCTGTGGTTTGCTGATGACACTAAATTAGACAGAGCTTTGGGAAACTCCAATGATGAATGCAAGTGCTGCAAGCAGACCTAGATAGATTATCAAAATGGTCGGCAGCGAATGGAAGATGAATTAATGTTGATATAATTGAAGGTGATGCATTTGGATTTAATAACCCGTGCCACTACACATAAATAAACTTCTGTGTAAGTGCATTCTGAAATGGAAAAGATTTGGGGGTTATCGGTGTAGTTTACAAAAAAAACAAAAAAAAAAAAAAAAAACACAGACTTCGCTGTAGAAACAATGCCAGGTAGAACAGCTAGAGCTGAGCAAGATATTGTCTGTATAAAGGGGACATGGAATCAAGAGAGAAAAAATATATTCTCCCTCTTACAAGGCACTGTAAGCGCACATTGGAAATGCGGTGCAGTTTTGGAAATCCCTATACAAAGGGACATCTTGGAAATGTGAAGGCAGTCATAGAAGGGGCAAATAAATGTAATAAGGGGAATGGAGGGGCTTGAATATGCAGGCAGATTGACAAGTTAGGGATGTTGTACAGTGGAAAGCGGCGGTTGCGTGGGGAACATGATTACCCTTATACAAATAATATAGGCCCATAACAGTAACTCTCTGGGTGCATTGTTCACTAGTAGGTCATATCAGAGGACTCGTGGGACATCCTTTAAGGTTATGGAAGAAAAGATAGTTTCATCTTCAAGGTTAGGAGAGGTTTCTTACTAGTGAGAACGGTGTTTGGAAAAAAAACTGTGGACTGTCTTCCAAGCAGAGGTGGGTAATGGCAAGTTCATTGATAGCTTTAAAAAAGCCTTGGATAAGTTCTCTTAAAACTAAAAAATAAAAAATAGTGAGAATACTGGTATTAATGCAGTATGACTGGTTGATCCAGGTTTTTTGATACTTCCGATTACCGTTTGGCAGAAGGAATTTCCCCCCTTTTTAGCTGGTTTTTTGCCTTCCTCTGGATCAACGTTAGGTGAGGGTTAAAAAAAAAAAAAAGGGAATAGGTGGACTGTGTGGACGAATGATCTTATTCAACTCTAATTACTATGTACTATGTTACGTGTTGGGCGGTGTAGCCATGATGTATGGGGCGGACCTAATGGTTCTTGTTGCCCTGTGTTATAGAAGCATGTTATTCTGTGTGTGCAGCTCTCTGAGTTGTGTAGCCGAAATACGCTGTTGTGTGTCACTGAAGTCGGCTTCTGGTCTCTGTGTTGTGAAGTCGGGGCAGCACACAGAGCACAGGCCCGTTCATCTTAATTAAGAATGGGGGATTCACACTCTGCAAGTGAATGCAGGGTTTTTATTGGTCAAATGGACTTCAGGGGCGCTGTCCCTTTGAGATCATCAACCAGTATGGTGAGTCATTCAGGGGTGTGGCTGTGGTGTGGTGAGCGCCATAACATAAACGATTTTGCACTTTATGATAGTAGGGTATGGGATAATACGCTCTCACAGTGTAATATGAGGAGATAACGCCACCGAGGAGCGACCTGACCATATAAAAACCACGAGGCGTAGGGCCGATTCTTTATAAGGTCCAGGGAACTCTGAGGGTGATGTCCTCTCCGTATATGTATTCGTAGGTACTATTATTCAAATAATAATGAAGGCACAAAATACAGATCAGGAGATGTCAATAAAAGTTCTGTATCGTTTAAAATGGTGCTAATTAGCCCCAAACCAATCCAGATTATTTAACATTAGAAAAGCTAAGACATCTGATGGTTGGGGCAACATACCACCATTTTTAACAATAGAACTTTTATATTAATAAACACGAGCGCTAAAGAAAAAAAAACACAGGCACCACATAACCAACTGAATCATATACCATCTCCTGAGTAATCCCTGTATCCCTCACCCTCCGTATCTACCCCATCGTACTCCCCTTCCGTATCTACACACCCACCTTCATGATACCCCCCCTATCTACCCCACCTCCTGTGATCTAATCCCCCCCACCCTGAATATATCCCTACCTCCCGACACCCACAGGCTAGATCTACCAACACCTTCCGTGATTTACCCCCACCTCCCTGATCTACCACCCCATGCTCCAGATTCACCACCCCACCTTTCGGTATCACCCCCCACCTCCCTGTATCTAACCATGACTGTGGAATTTCTGTGCACTCTCGATGCCTTGAGCCTCAAACCCAGTAATGCGGTGAGTTCCGTGCCACTCTCTGCTTGAGCCTCGACCGGTAATGCTGGTGAGTTCCGTGCAATCTCTCGGCTGAGCCCAAACGGTATAGCTGTGAGTTCCGTGCGCTCTCCTGCTGAGCCTTCAAACAGTAAGGCTGGTGAGTTTCCGTGCACTCTCACTGCTTGAGCCTCAAACGGTAATGCCGTGAGTTCCGTGAACTCTCATGCTTGAGCCTCTAACGGTAATGCCTGTGAGTTCGGCCACTCTCCTGCTGAGCCTCAAACAGAAATCCTGGAGTTCCGTGCATCTCCTGCTGAGCCTCCAATGGTAAGCTGTGAGTTCATGACTCTCCGCTTTGAGCTCAAACAGTGAATGCTGCAGAGTTCCGTCCCACTTCTCTGCTTGAGCCTCACAACAGTCAGGGGTAGAAAACTGGGCCGGTGGTAGAGGGGCACATGCCCACGGGCTGGTCTGGCCAGTTAAAAACAATGGGCCGGGAAGGTCCACCTGTTAAATAAAGTTTTGTTTTTTTTAAACTTCAAATTTAAAAAAACTACCTAACACCTTAAACTGCAACTTGCCGGTCCGTCGTCAGGAGAGCCACTACTTTTTCTGCGTGCACGACATGTGCTCCCATCAGATGTCACAGTGAGCGGCAGGGATGTTGATGGATTCGTGGAATGCTCCACCCCTACATTTAACAACTAGCTGTCACCATGTTGTGTGCTGGAGTGCGCTGGCCATTTGGCTAGGAGGTAGGCCTCAGCTTTCCTTGGAATAGTAAGAGTGACATTTTATTTATAAGTCAGTGTGCTGGGCATGGCCTGGGTCATTTATGATACAAGTCTGTGGGCTGGGCATTTTATATAACGTCTGTGTGCGGGACATTAGCTGTGCGATTTATATACAAAGTCCTGTGTGCTGGGCATGGGCTGGGCATTTATGTACATCGTCTGTGTGCTGGGACAGGGTGGGCATTTATATACAAGTCTAGTGCTGGGCATGGGTAGGGGGCATGTCTATATATACAAGTTTGTGCTGATCGGCATGGGTTGAGGCATTTTGTGTACACAAGTCATGGCTGCTGGCATGGCGTGCGGCATGTTAATACACAGTTCTGTGTTGCTGGGCATGGGCTAGGCATTTTATATACAAAGTCTGTGTGCTGGGCATGGGGGGCAATTTTATATTAAAGTCTGTGTGCTAGACATGGCTAGTGGCATTTTTATATATTGTAGCACTTCACCCCGTTCGGGTGGCTAGAGATCTTCTTTTGTTTCTCCTTTGTACCAGTGGGACAACCCCACACCCCTAACACAGAACCCAAACACTCGCCATAGAGTACGATTTAAGTAACACATTAGAGGTTTGATATTTTATAACAAGAAATATATTGTGATATCAGCAAAAAGCATTAACAAAATGAACAATAATAGAATTATTATGTAACAGTGTCCTTGTTACTGTATAGTCTTACCCACTGGCCAGTGGTTCTATGGAATTGGGTAGCGGCGTGGGGGCCCTTAAATTGTTTGGTGGAGCGCTAACTCCCAACTGGAGTATTTGTAATCCACAAGAGGATGCAATATAGGTTTGTTTCCAGAAAGGGGATCTCCATTCCAAGGGTTTGAAACAGTGATAGGAAATTGTTAAAACTGCTCACCAGTCTGTGGTCCAGCACATGGTCCCTGTTCACAGTTCTTCAGAGCAGATAGGGCAACAGATCACTCGTTCAGTGTAAAGTTAATGAAGCCTGGCTGCCACTTCTGATGATCGTAGAATCTCCTGCACACACTCACTGTCCCTGTTTCTCCTTCTCCCCTCCTGAGTGTGAGTCTCCAGACTTCCTTCTTTCTGTTCTGTGCCCTCCCTTAAAGAGTCCCCCCCTGCAACAGGCTGCTGCTGAACAGTTCTGGCTCAAACTGACACAGGTAAACATTCCTAGTAGGGGCTACACACTCCCCCCACTAAAAGTCTTTGGTCCCACAAAGAACAACTATAAAAAAAAAACTTTTTAACAGTCACACGGAATAAGTACAGGTTTAGCAAAGGCCTAGGGGGAGGGATTCCACAAAAATGTATTGGCAGAGGTTGAGTAGGATCACACACTGGTACAGTGGATGATCACTTGATGTGATGGTCTGCAGACAGTGGTGAGGCTTCCTCAGAACTATTACTTTTGGTCGTAAGTCAACGTTTGGTGGTCGAATTGGGCGCCTTGCTTTTTGTTCTGAAAAGCTCAGGGGGGGTTTGGACTCGACACTCATCAATTTCAGCAGATGAGCCTGGTAATGTCTCTTTGGAGGATTTTAAAACTCTTCCGACCCAGAGGGATTTCCTTCTTGTTCAAACTCGCCCAGCTTTGGGGTACGGAACTCTGGAGCACCAACACCCATGATTCGGACGGGAGGTGTATCTACTGAGGGATGCAGCAGTGGGTTCAGATGGCCATAACCACTCTATCCAAATCCTTCTTCCCAGTCATCATCTCTCTCTTCAGTTTCCAGCTAAATTGGTCGTCTGCAGTCGAGTTGTGGGAGCTTGCCTAAGGGAGGCAACTGCAACAAATGTGGGGTACTCGTACAGCCTCACTCAAGGGTAGAAGATGAGTCTATGTGCAGTTTTTAATGTCCAGTTTTCCCCTCTGGTCGAATTTGATATACAGGTAGCCCAGGCAGATGAGCGCAGATGTGTATGGTTGTGAACATCATCTGTCAGCAAGTTTGTGCTTTCCATGGAGACCCAAATTTCTCAGTTAACCCGATCACACAGGTTGAAGATCAATGGATTCGGATTTCAACTCATAATTTCTCTATTTGATGTTTCACGGCGGCTAGATGCAGCCTGGCTTTCTCATAGGCTGTCTTAAGATTTTTTTCTGAGTCTATCAACATAGCCTTATAGGAGAGGTGGATGTTCCATCAGGAGAACGACAAAGGCCAATCCACAGGTAACCGTGCCTCCCTTCCAAACATTAACAAGTAAGGAGAATATCCTGTAGAGTCATGCCTGGTACGTTATAGGCATGAATATGGCCAGATATGTGGCGACCTCCAATGTGCTCTTCTCTGTAGATTAGTGTCCCCAACATATCTAAAGGGTCCGATTAAACCGTTCTGGTTGGCATCTCCCTGAGGATGGTAAGGTGAAGTCCGTGACTTGTTCACATGCAGTAAGTATAGTTAAGCAATTCTTTGATGAGCTTACTCTCAAAGTCTCTGCCTTGATCAGAATGTAACTCTGAGTAGGCCATATGGAAACAAAGTATTTCTCCACTAAAGGCTTTGCATACAGTTGGGGCTTTCTGATCTTTGTTGGAAGGCCTGAGCATAAACGGGATAAAGTGGTCAGTAACCACAAGGATGCTTCCTTGTCCACTGGTTATCAGGCTCCAAGCACAAAAAGTCCACGCACCAACCAATCGCCAGGGGGCCTGGCTCTGGTCCGAGGGCCCATTGGAGCAGCTTCGGGAAGGTCGGGTCTGTTTTTCTCTGATTCTGATACACCGCAGACATGAACGGCAATAACTTTCACTTCTGCTTTCATGCATGGCCAATAACGATCTCTGACCAAATTGGAAGTTCTTTTCTACTCCTAAATGGCCAGTCATCATGCAGAGCTTCTAACACAATCATTCTGTGTTTTTCCGGAAGGAACAACTGCCACGTCTCCTGAAGCTCATCTACAGAGACTTTCCTGTAGATCAATCCATCATGTAGCTGTAGTCTACTCCACTACTCGATACACTAGCCTGGCACCTCTGGGGTATCGTATTTGAAGGAGTCCTGTTGCTGACTTTCCCAAGACTTTAAAGTCAATTGACAGAGTAGTCATTCTGACTGGTCTTTCCTTAAATCCTGTTTGGTGAGGATGGGCCAACCTATTTTTCCACTTGAGTCAGGTTAAAGCAAAACTTAGGGACCCCTGCAACTTTACACAACCGATTCGCCTCTACAGCCCCCTTTGGCTCATATTAACTCCCTAGACACAAGAGCCTGAATTCCCTGCGGTTAGCTGAGCCCATCCCTCTGCGGAGGTGCCGATGTTATGAGGCCGTCGAGATAGGGGCATCGCATCCCTATTCCCAGCTCTGTCTAAAACTTAGGCTGAACTGGAATCCAGAAAGGGCTGCCAGCCACCTAGTCCTGTGGCTCCATTTGCAGTTGTGAGGAATAAGTGAGAGGGGTATTGTTTGGTCTGTGACCTCGAATTTGGCTCCATACAATAGTCTTTTAACTTGTCTACTACAGCCCACTTAAGGCCAAGAATTCTAGCTTGTGTGGTGGGGTAATTCTTCTCTGAAGGGGTAAAGGCTTCGGCTTACGTAGGCTACTGGTCTGAGGTGTCCATCATGGTCCTGGTACAAAACACCACCGATACCTTCTCTGCTACATAACATGTAGCTCATATGGCGAGGCGGGGTCAGCATAAGCCAACACTGGTGTATGGTCGAACTCCACTTTAACTTTTGGAAGGCTTTTCACAGTGGTAAGAACCACTCTGATTGAATTAATTCGCGGGACTTCCTAGGCCCTCTCATTTGTTTGAGTCATTCCCTCCTCCATCATTCCGCAGGAGTTCATTTAAGGGTGTTGCGATTCTAGCAAATCTTCCACAAACCTTCGATAGTAGGAGCAGAAACCCAAAAATGACCTCCACTCTTCAACAGTTTGGGGCCTTGGCCATGTGGTCAATGCTTTCAGCTTCGGGGGTCAGTAGCTACCCCCTCAGCAGAGACCACATGTCCCAGGTAGGTGACAGAGGGTAGGCAGAACTGGCATTTTTCTAGGGATAGTTTCAGCCCTCTTCCTGAAGTCTATTAGCACCTTCTCAAGACGTGTTCGTGTTCTCCAGTGTCTTCCCAAGACAATCAATCATCCAGGTAAACCAAGACCCTAGAAGATGCCTGTCACCCACGTTCTCTCCATCAGTCGTGAATGTGGTGGGGCTCCAGTCAGACTTGAGGCATCTCCATTAAACTCGTAGAATCCAAGAGGACAGATAAATGCAGTCTTCTCCCATCCTCAGGATGCATAGGGATCTGATGATATCCATCTTCCAGGTCCAGAACACTGAACCATTTGGCTCCTGACAGGCACTGCAGTGCATCTTCATCAGGGGGGTGGTATATTGGTCTGGGACTGTTCGGGTGAGAGTGCGGTAGTCAATGCACATACGTATAGATCCATTTTTTTTCCGAACCACCACAATTGGAGAGGCATAAGGGCTCCTGGACTCACTGATGATCCAGTTTCGCAACTGCAAGCTGCTCCCTCAAATCTCTTCCAAAATCTCCAAATGGGATCGACGGGGCCTCTCCTAAAGGGTTTGTCGTCCAACAGACGAATACGATGTTGGGTGCTCTTTGCACATCCCACGTCAAACTACATTCTGGAGAATAGTTTTCGCTTCTTCAGTAACAAGGCCTGAAGACTTTTTTTGCTCAGGGGGGAATGGGGGAGGTATTTGGATAGAAATGATCTGCAGGAATTTCATCTGACATTCTCTCTTCTAATCAGGAGGGAGATGGGGGTGGCTGGTTTCCCTTGGCCCAGAAGCATTCGGGGCCGCAGCCTTACAGGGGAATCTGTAGGTTTCGAAACACTCACCGGCATTTTACCTTTGATTCGCTCTAAAGCTTTTGTAGGCACAATCAGGTACCAAACTCTAACTCAGACTCCTCTCTCAAGGGGTCGTCTCTAAGATGACATAGGGCCCGGGTTGCTTCCAATTAATCGCACTTCAGCTCGGAGACAGGCTACTTCCTGAGGCTGCAAAACTCTTTCTTCTTCCCCAAAAGCCACAATCTTCCTACCCCCTCAGCTGGGGCCTTTTGTTCTGGACAAACGCTGAAAATTGGGTGTAGCATGGGGTGTACTTTCCCAGTTTTGCTTGTCATTAACACATGGGTTAAGATTATCTCCATCAGATCAGTGTAGTTCTTGATCAGGGAATTTTTTTCAGATCCTTGGGTTGTGAGCACACAATGGCCAAGGTGTCAAAGGTTCCTGGTCGTCCTGCAATAACTGGGTCGACCACCAGCTGGATCTGTAGTACCCATCATAAGGAAGCTTTCCTGCTCCACTGCCCCATATCTCACGATCTTCCAGTTTCCGCAAAGGGAGGTGTTTCAAGTGTCTATCATAGAAAATTCGACACAGTAGAGTCACTTGAGCGCCTGAGTCAAGGAGGGCTCTGGTATAAGATTCCTTCAATTGAATAGGGATGACAGGAGAGGGTCCCACCAACCTCGCCGGAAATTTCCTTTGTTCTTGGCACAGTGGGTATCACAGGAGGTGCTTTGGTCATTACTTTCCCTTTTTCAGGTATGGTGCCGTTTCTCATGATATCTCAAGGGTTGGCGTGCATGTTCTTCATGCGCAACGGGACCAGACGTGGGGAAAGACGGTGTCGATAGTCTACATTGTTCTGGATGCAGGGTTGGAGCAAACTGGAGGAGGGGGGGGGGCCCTTGGATGGTCCTCACCGGGGCCTTTGAAGTTTCCCGACAGCTTCCGTCCTGCATTCCTGCAAAGTCTTTGATGTCTCTTCATGGGATTACCAGGAATTCTTTTTGGGCACTGAGCTTTGAAATGTCCCACTTCTCCACAGCTATAAATTTCTGTAGGTGAAGGGGCTTCTGCGCACTTTCCCTTTGTTGGCTAGAGCAACAACAGCCTTCTGCATCTCCGATTGGGTCTAACCACTTGACTATGGTTTCCTGTAGAGCAGTAAGGGACTGTTGCATCCCCCTTGATTTGTACCACTTGGGCCAGTAGGTCTTTCATTCTGAATGAGGTGTAGTTTGATGCTTGATCCCCTCTGACTCCAAAATCAATCATCTTCCTCTTCTTCCAGAAACGCCTCTCCACATGAGCAGAATATGTTAGAACCTTTCCTTTTCTGGTTTGGCCTTGCAGCAGCCTCCGGGTCTTGGTTCTTTTCCTCTAACAGTGCTTCCTCTTCTCAATCTCTTTCATCAGTTCCGGATATGTGGGGGCATCTCTGTGCCCTTTAACATGTATCTCAGAACAATAGGGTGGTTAGGTCGGGCTCCCTGAAGGACCTGACCAGTCTGACTTTGTCAGCAGTTCTGGGGTCAATTCCTCTCTTCTGAATTATTGGTGCAGGACCCTATCATCCTTACAATGTAATAGAAGTTTCTCTCCTTTATATTGATGAGTGTTGTTCGAACTTGTACATTAGATCGATAAATCTCTACTCTTCCATATACTGCATACAAAGCTTCGAGGTAAATTAAAGCTGTACAGTCGGGTTCCCTAACTTGAGGTTGCGGATGACCCTGCAGCTGGTCCTCGCAAGCTTTCGGTGATCCTCAGTTTCTTTTTGAACCTCTGGGATGTCCCACTCTTCTAAAGCTTGGGAAGCATGGTCCATCCAGGTTTCAAATTCTTCCTCCCAGATGGGACGGGGATCTTCCCGGAGAAGAAGCATAGCTTACGATATCCATACACTGCTGGGGTCACAGGAATCCTCAAAGCATCGCTCCATCATTTCTCAAAGTTATCAAAAAACTTGGTCTGTGGGTCACTGGGTGAAGACACTCCAAAACAGATGCTGTTTGCATGCCCGTTCCTATTTCGTGGGTCCCTTCTTGCTTGTGAATCAGGACTTTGCTTAGGCTTATAATGGTGGGCTTCCACCCATCCGACAGCAGCAGTTTCTGAGACCGAAACAAGGTGGAATTGTGTCTCGCCACTCAAGCAGGGCATAGGTGCAGGCCTGGGGTCCTCCTCCGTGTAATCAAGGACATAGCCCCTATTTTTTAGCTAACAGTTGGTTACCACACGGCGATATGGCTCTGTCAAACCGCTGTCTGGAATCTGAGACACCACACAGAGTTCTGGCCTGGCTTTTTGGTGCTCACACACACTGGTGGCTGCTTCTGGGTCATACTTTGTCCTAACTGGGGTAGTCGTCACTTTAGTGATCAGGAGAAATCCGGACGAGCCCCCACGTGTAGCACTCACCCCCGTAAGGGGGCTAGATCTTCTTTTGTTTCTCCTTGTACCAGTGGGTGACACCCCCACACCCCTAACACAGAACCCAAAACATGCCAAGAGTACGATTTTAAACACATTTAGAGGTTTGATATTTTATAACCAAGAAATATATTGTGATATCACAAAAATGCAATAACAAAAAATGAACAATAATAGATATATAGGTAACTAGTGTCCTTGTACTGTATATCTACCCCTGGCCAGTGGTTCTATGGAATTGGGTCAGCCGGCGTTGGGGCCCTTTAAATTGTTTGGTGGAGCGCTCAACTCCCAACTGGAGTATTGTATTCCACAAGAGGATGGCAATATAGGTTTTTTTCCAGAAAGGGGATCTCATCAAGGGTTTGAAACAGTGCATAGGAATTAGTTAAAACTGCTCACCAGTCTGTTGTCCAGCACATGGTCCTGTTCACAGTCTCTTCAGAGGCAGGATTAGGCAAACAGCCTCACTCAGTTCAGTGTAAAGTTTAAGAAGCCTGGCTGCCACTTCTGATGATCTGTAGAATTCCTGCACACACTCACTGTCTGTTTCTCTTCTCCCTCCTGAGCTGTGAGTCTCCAGACTTCCCTTTCCTTTCTTTTTCTGTGCCCTCCCTAAAGAGTCCCCCCTGCAACAGAGCTTGTGCTGAACAGTTCTGGCTCAAACTGACACAGGTAAACATTCCCTAGTAGGGGCTACACATATATATATATGTATATATATATATATATATATATATATATATATATATATATATATATATATATATAAAGTTTGCTTGTTTGGCATGGGTTGAGGCAATTTAAAAACAAGTAAGTGCTGCGGCATGGGCTGGGGGGGGGATTTATAAACAAGTCGGCTGCTGGCATGGTTTGGGAGCATTTTATATACTGTATACAAGTCTGCTGCTGGATGGTTTTGGGGCGGCATTTTTAAAAGTCAGTGCTGGGGTATGGGAGTTGTGAGGCTGCCCTCCCAATTCACCAGCAAGTGTAAAGTCAGCCCCCAGTACACCCGCTCAGTGTAAAGTCAGCCCTCCCAGTACCCGCTAGTGTAAAGTCTGCCTACAGTTCACAGACACACCCACTTTTTTGGCGGGCTCTTTGTGTGCGAGAGAATTGGGGAGCATTCTTATTCAATACCCAGTGTTGTTAGCTTACAGATCATTAGCCAGTGTAAGCTGCTCTCCAGTTCCTTACCTAGTATTGTCAGCCCTCCAGATCATTAGACAGTGTTGTCAGCCCCCATTGTTAATTACCCAATTATGTCAGCCCACCGGTCATTACTCACGAATTGTCAGCCCTCCAGTTCATTACACAGCATTGTCAGCCATTCAGTTCATTACCCAGTATTGTCAGTCCTCCAGTTCATTAGCAATGTTAGTCAGTCCTCCAGTTCTTTACACAGTTTTGTCAGCATCCGTTCATTACCAGTAATGTCAGCCCCCAGATTCATTAGCAAGTGTTAGTCAACCCTCAGTTCAAGCAGGTAAGTCCTCCAGTTCATTAGTATGTCCGTCCTCCAGTCATTACCAGTACTGTCAGCCTTAGTCATCACCCAGTATTTGTCAGACCTTCCATTCATTACACAGTATGTCAGCCCTTTAGTCATAGCCATTATTGTCAGCCCTCCAGTCATTTAGCCCTTTAGGAAACCCCCTGTCATAGTTGGTTAGTTAGTAAGCCGTATTCTTAGTTGTTACTGTTATCTTAAACCACATTGTAAAATGGGAATAGTGGTTTTAAAAATAGTCATAACATCATTTAAAGTTGGTGTGGCCTTTGCACAAAGTGGGCGTGTTTCAAAAGTTTTGTTATTTACCGTAAGGGCTACTTGGTTATTATTTGCCCCCCAGGACAAAAGGTCCCAGTCCCCCTGCAACAAAACAGTAATGCTGTGAGTTCTGTGCACTCTCCTGCTTGAGCCTCAAACAGTAATGCCTGTGAGTGGGATGGAGGGAGGGATGGATGGATGGAGGGATGGAGGGAATTGATGGATGGATGGATGGATAGATAGCCAACCATAAAGTAAATTGCAGAGCACTCACAGGGCTTGTGCAGAAGTTCCAACTTTATTTCATGTGCAACGATACAGATAGCAAAAGTTTCGGTCTGTATCTTAGACCTTTCTCAAGCTATGATAGCTTGAGAAAGGTCTAAGATACAGACCGAAACGTCGCTATCTGTTTCGTTGCACATGAAATAAATAGAGAAGTTCGAAACTGATGAGTTTTGTCCCGTTTTCGGATTTTGAATTTCGAAAAATTCGAAAATCCGAAAAATCTCAAAACGGACCCATAGAAGTTATGGGAGAAAAAAATTCGAAAGTTTCTATGAATTTGAAGGGTGAAATAGAATATGAGGTTACTGTAAAAACACAGGGACTGGGGAATGGTCTGGGGAACTAATAAATATAACTCATTTAAAATCTATCTTTCCTCATGATCGGGCTGTTTTCGAGCTTTCGCAGGCTATTTTCGAGGGTTACCGAAATCGAACACTACTTCGAGGGGTTACCGATATCACAAAAATATGGGGTTACCGAAATCAGCTTGTACATTCGAGGGTTGGCGAAATCGGCACAAACATTCGAGGGTTACCGAAATCGATGCTACTTTTCGAGGGTTGATGGACTTACGATTTCGAGGGTTACCAGGATACGTACAATTATCGAGGGTACCGAAACGATCCCCACCTACGATACAAGTTTTCGAGGGTTACCGACGAACGATCCCCACCTACGATACAAGTTTTCGAGGGTAACAAAATCGATTTCACAGGAAAAAAGGTAAACTGAGGGTCGCAGTTACCTTTTTACCTTTTTCCTGTGAAATCCACGGTTCCTAAGGGAAGAACCCACAGAGGTGTCTGCACCCTAGTTTGGTAGAGTGCACCTCCACCATTGTTTATTCTAACCAAAATCGATCCCCACTACGATACAAGTTTTCAGGGTACCGAAATCGATCCATACTTTCGAGGGTTACCGAAAACGGCGATAAAAAATCGAAAACTCGGAAAATTCGAGTTTCGAAAAATCCGGGCGTTCCGAAAGTTTCGTCGGGACTTCGAAACCGCCGGATTCGATTCGAAACTGGGTTCTATTAGAACCCAAAGTACATCTCTAGAAATAAAGTTGGAAGTTCTGCACAAGCCCTGTGAGTGCTCTGCAATTTACTTTATGGTGGGATATTCAAGAATCACAGCAGCACCCAGGCCTACAAAGTGTCTGAAGGTAGAGTGCACGCTACTCCTATGTTGGTAGTAGATAGATAGAGATAGATAGATAGATAGATAGACCGATTATAGATAGATAGATAGATAGATAGATATAGATAGATAGATAGATAGATAGATAGATAGATAGATAGATAATAGATAGATAGATAGATAGATAGATAGATAAGAGATAGATAGAGTAGATACATTGATGATAGATAGATAGATAGATAGATGGATGGATGGATAGATAGATGATAGATAGATAGATAGATAGATAGATAGTAGATAGAAGTATGATAAATAGATAGACGATAGATAGATAGATATAGATAGATAGATAGATAGATAGATAGAAGATAGATGATAGATGATAGATAGATAGATAGATAGATATAGATAGATAGATAGAAGATAGATGATAGATAGTATATAAATAAATAGATAGACAGTGATAGATAGATAGATAGAGATAGATAGATAGATCGTCTAAAAACAGTTTTATTCTGATAACCTTTTTAGAAGAAGAACCATTTTACAAACCATGTTTTAAGTTCTCCAATTCGCTTAGTTTCAGCTAAAGCCGACAGTAGATAAAAGAGGAACAAAGTGTTGCTATGAAATCCCTATTTGGACAGCAGGGATACAATTCATTTCTAACATACATGCTAAACTGTTCCCAGCTGTGATCTGCATTTACTAACAGCAATGTCCAACATGCAATACACTTCACGACAAGTTAAAGGCAGCATTATCTACAGCCAGTAATCTATGTAGTTCAAATTAAAGGAAATGAAATACAAATTGTCTGTAAC